>JAWDGP010007343.1:225000-240000 GCA_033675545.1 Elysia crispata
TCTCTTTGACTGAAGGGGGTTAGTTTTTTATGCTAGAAACAAGCTTGAAGCCGCCGTTTAGTGTACGAGATATATCTGTATTTAAATTTTTTTTTTTTTAACAAAAAAATCAAGTTGTTGAACTGCCGTTTCCGTGAGTTCAAGGCGTGAAAAGACTTCTTGTTTGTCATATTTTGCCCTCTTCACGTCTTGTCGATACGAATGTCAACTCATCTCTGTCTTTCTGTCAGTCAGTAGCCTCTTTGCCACTGGGTTTGGCAACAAAAACAAAAACAACAGATGGGCTCAGACGGCTAATCTGTGGTTAATCTCGTAACAATTGCTGAGTAGATCTGCTCTTTTCTTCTGAACAGCCATAAAGTGCCGACACTTGGCCGTGTACGCCCCGCCCCTGTTCTTGACTTCCAGCTCGTTAAGGTCCACGTCTGAATACTTACGGCCAGCCCTCGGCTAATCCTTTGCTTATCGTTGCCGTAAGTGGTCAAGTTCTTTCACATGACATTGCGCTCGAGGTCCAGTCCAATTGGTGGATTGGAGAATGAAGAATATTAATCACAATATCCTTTTTGTTTTTGTTTTGCTTTTCATCATAGCGTGCTCGTAGTTTTATTTTTACGTACCAGCTTGCTTCTCAATTTTTAGCACTGGAATGATTAATAATTTTTTGCTGACATTTCTTATTAATTTTTATGGAGACCGAGATTACAACTAGCTACACAGCAGCTGTCTAAAATTTCAGCATTGAAACGAGAATTTTTAGCCGTCTCTTCGTTAGAGGCCTATTTCTTTTCCTTCGCCACCGATACACCTACATAATGATTGTGTGACAATAACCGTCCAATATAACGAGATTTACACAGTTCTGGCCGTATCAGCGGGAAATGCTAGCGGCTCTCTTGCTTCTACTACAGTATGTTTCTCCTCATCACCCAGGGCCATGTATTCACGATCATTAACCAACTTTGAGCATAATCTGCACGATACAGAATTAAGGTAGCCTCGGTGTGTTAAAGTGAGATTTACTGTAACATCTCTAGAGACTGAGAAGACTCTTGTCCTGACTAGTGGCCTTGTGTTTTGAAAATTGAAAATATATCGAACGAAGCTGCGCGAAGCATCCAATTTGATAAACCCCCCCCCCCCCCCTTTTTCCCACACACACACACACACACGCAAAATTTGTTTCTTTAGTCAGTAGCAATCTTGGAAGGCAGAAGAGTTCTTATGTTCGAGCATTTCTATTTGTTAGATGACCCCGTGCATGAAGCGGACACCCAATGCGATCATAAATCATTACCGCCATTTATTCTGCTAAATTAAATTTTTTCTTTGATTAGATCGGGTGCATATCGAATGTGGCCCAAGGCATGTCACAAGATTGCCCTATCTTGGGTATATACTTAGACCGATGTCAAAGTAATAATCCGCTCAATTAGTTCTTCCCGCTTCGAATAATGTTAAGGTTAAGTTAAGGATGCCCGAACTAGTAAAGATTTACACCTGGTAACGATATAAATAATTATGACCGTAATCTGACACAGTGGACTCGGGCCTGGCACACACAGGCGTGACGAATTGAGTCTTTTAGGAAGAACGATGCTGGCCTCACAGGTTTAACCACTGATTACCTCTAGGATTCAACCAATCCAAAGAAATTCAGTACACGGTCACCATAAGCGACGCCTCAAACAGACACTACCGCGTAATCAAAAAGTACCAGCCAATTATAACCGGATTTATGGATAAAATTGTAAATGTTATAAATCATACAGAAAACCAAACTGACCAGCGGTCAGCTGGGCGCGCTTCCTTTCTTCCTTCATTTATTTATCTATTTTTATTGAATTACAGTGTGGGTGGTATTTTATCTAACATGCTTTCTCGTTTACAAATGGAACGAGGCAAAAAAACTGCACTGATAAACAAGTCTACACTGCACGATATTGGCTCGGGGTTTAGTTCACGTATCGGAGCGGCTAGTTGCCCAGGGGCATAATTGCGCAAGTTTTTTTTTTCCACAAAAAGCTTGACAGCTTTCTCTTGTACAAAAAAAAAAAAAATTATTGTTTCTAGGAAACTGGTCTGAGGGAAAGTATCAGTGCGCCGATGACGCAAGCAGTCTCAAAATAGACCGCGTCGAATTAGAACATGCACTGTTGAGAATGATGTCCGACATTTCGCCGGATTTTGCTCTGTTTTCTTTTTGTCGACGCGCTAAATAATAGTACACTGTAAAGCCATTGCACACGAATAAATTTCTCGATTACTTTGTACAAAATGGTAGGAGCATAGAGCTAGAAATTCTGTTTGGCACTGTGTACCAACATACTGTAATCTTCTCTTAGCTGATGATTGAAACTTTTTTTTTCTTTTTGACTTACGTAACATTACCGCAGGCTTACGTGCAATTATTGCGTACATTGATTTCAACTCGTTTACTTGTAAATTATAATTAAAAAACAACAACGAATCCGGCCATGGGCGGTGTAAATTACGCTTGATTTCGTAATGTCCGGCCAAAGTAGGAAGTGCCCCGTATGTCCAGCGATACTGTGCCTAGCCGTGGCGTCATGCAGATTTGGAAGTCGGCAAGGGACGAAAGTCTGTTAATAACGCGGGATAAAAACGGCAGTGTTCCATCTACAACATTTTTTGTGACGTTTTCACAGGGCTTTAGTTGTACATCTACAACTCAAGCAATTTATAATCAAAGAGGTGACAGCTTGAACGTTCCTGGCAGACGTAAAGCTGGAAACAAGCCGTTTAATGCCCGGTTTTTGCTTCGGCACTTGGTGACCAAGCTTATCGCCTCTCTGTATCGCACTTGACTTTTGGCGATACCATCAGATTTCCGCGCGTTACACCGCCCAGTTCAGCGGCGGAACAACAAAGCGATCAGCACTGGCTCGCCGGGAACAAACTAATTGGCTCGGAGCTTTTCCCATGCCTAATTAGAACTTTTCTCCAAGAGCCAGCGAGGTCCTCTCTCACTCTCGTTAATCTGGGAAGGGGGGGGGGGGCGGCGGCGACGTTCTGGATTCGAGGATTATAATATGCCTGTGCTTGACTGTTGGATTTATATGGGGGGCAGGGGTGGAGAGATAGATAGAGAGAGAGAGAGAGAGAGAGAGAGAGAGAGAGAGAGAGAGAGAGAGAGAGAGGAGAAAGAAATAGAGATAGATAGATAAATAGAAAGTGATAGATGGATAGATCGAAAGAAAGAAGTATGAAGAGAGAGAGAGAGAGAGAGAGAGAGAGAGAGGGAGAGAGAGAGAGAGAGAGAGAGAGAGAGAGAGAGAGAGAGAGAGAGTGTTAAGAGGTAAGGTCGGGGAGGTGGAGGGGGGGGGGGGCAGGAGATGAAGGAGGATGTTAGAGAAAGGTTATGAAAATGTCGGTGTAAGATCTTGAAATGTGATAGTATAAGGAAATGAATGTTTGAGAATGCGAGAAAAATATCAGTTTCGTATGCTTTGTGATGAAAGAATTAAAATTTTCATGCGAGCTTGCTTTCTCTCTCTCTCTCTCTCTCTCTCTCTCTCTCTCTCTCTCTCTCTCTCTCTCTCTCTCTCTCTCTCTCTCTCTCTTCGCTCTTCTTTCTTTCGATCTATCTATCTGTCTATCTCTTTCTCACTGCCAATTTCACTGTTTATGTTCTTTTCTACGCACTTTTCCTCTTCCTCTCTCCCTCCATCCCCGATCTTCCTTGACTCCACCCACTAACCTCAAATCTTAAAAGCGAAACACAATCACATCCAGAGCCAACGAGACCTAGACCTATAAGCCAGGCGACGTGTCAAGTGCTCCCTGGTCATCAAGTTCCGATTTGACCCGTCCCACCAGTGGTACAGTCTAACGTCAGGGTCGCAGTTTCGTTGTTTTAAGGGGGATTCCAATTTGAAACGCTCTGGATGATGTAAATTTTGAGATCTTCGTAAATTTAAATGCCTCTGGTGGAAATAATTTGGGTGCAGTAACCAATAGCATAGAAAGACATGATAAATTTATTAGTGCAAATCAATGGAAGTATTGTATTTTTTGAAGGCCAACTACTCTGCCTCTAGCCGTAAATTGATTTATAAATAGCTTGAAGTGTCGCAGTCTCCAGTAATTGCGAGGAATGAGCATCAGTTCTGACCTGCATCGGTGCTTAATACTCTGTAATCTAAGTTGGATCTGCTCTCATGTGTAAGGCCTGTCTGTGGAGAGAGGCAAAGTCTTAAAATCCGCTGCCTTGGGCTATGAGGACTGAAAACAATGTTGTTTTTGTAATGTTGAAAATGTTCTTCTTTTGCACACTCTGGTTGTGGGCTCATGTAATACCATTAGACTTTTTCGTATAACGAAAGCACATCTCTATAACAAACGGAGAAAATTAAATGCGCACGCATGTGTCTTCCCTCACCCCCTCAATCCCCCCCCCCTCCCCCCCCCAAAAAAAAAAAAAAAAATGAAAAAAAGAAAGGGAAAAAAAGAGGAAAACAAAACAAAACAAAACGCCAAAGCAACAACATAAACAAACAAACAAATATATATATATATATATATATAAGAATATATAGGCTTGAAACTAGAGTCATGAGAAAGAACATCAAGGTAATCAACTTTATTATTATCATTATATTTTATATATAATTTTTCTATTATGAAGAGTTGGGTTATTGTTTTATTAAGTGGTTTTGTTCATTCAAAAGTATGAATGGATAGAGTCTCTCTGTTTGTCTGTCTGTCTGTCTGTCTGTCTGTCTGTCTGTCTGTCTGTCTCTCTCTCTCTCTCTCTCTCTCTCTCTCTCTCTCTCTCTCTCTCTCTCTCTCCCTCCCTCCCTCTCTCTCTCTTTCTGTTTTCTCCACCCTACTTCTGAATTTGTTAAACAAAATTGTCCATAACTTTTTTTTTAAACCCAGGCAAAGTCAGATGATCCGGAGGATGACGTCAGAGACGAAACGCCATCACATTGCCGTGACGCCACGCCTAGGGCGGCAGACGATCGTCACGTCTCTAGCTTCACTGGCACCAATGCCTCAGCCGGAAGCAACACGGCGTATGCCAGGGAAGGAATCGGTGACCCCAACGAGCCTCCGTCACCCGTTCCGGCAGCCAAACCTGTCAACAGCGTGGACGCTGCGGTCAACATATCCGACCATGTCAGTTCAGGGGAGAATAATATTCCTCTCACCTCAGGAGCCCCATCCAGCGCGAAAGACGGTTCAGAAGGTGGTGTGAGATCTGCGGAAAAGTCTGAGACATCTATGGACATCGACCAAGAGGCCCACCGGAGAGACTTGCCTGGCTGTGTAGGTGGCAGCAGCAGCAGTGAGGTAAGCGTTAAAGCGGGTGTTTCCCGTGAAGAGGTCAGCGCCCGCAACGACCACAACGATAACCGCGTCGAGGACGCTGTGAAGAACGCTGGCCGGCACCGCGGCGCGAATAGCTCCACCACTGAGCCCGGTGGCGAGAGCGGCCTCCGCGGGGACGTCATCGACGACAACAATCACGACGATGACGATCTTGACAACACACTTGTGGTGAACATGGAAGCTGCAGACACCGGCTTGGTAGAGGATGCCCATCTGCACCACGATCGGCATCGCAATCAAACTTCTGACAAGACGTCAGTGACTCTTTCCGTTCCTAAACCTACTCCGTCCACGCCCAGTCTTTGCCCAGTGTTTAGCACACCCCGTAATCAGCAGCATCAGCAGCAGACATCCCTAGACATACCACCATCAGTCTCCACCGTCTTGTCAGCCATGTCCCAGAAACAGTACTACCAGGCGGTGCAAACACCGTCGTTACCACCATCTGCATCGTCGTCTTTATCGTCATCGTGTCCATCCGATGTTCCGCCACCTTTGTCGCCGTCGTGTCCTGCTGGACCGTGCATACCTGCGGCGGCGTCCCACAGCCGGTCGCCGTCCTCAGCAACTCTAACCCCGTCAGCCAAACTAGAGAGCCAGCACGTGCTCGCGCCCTGCCCCCTCGAGGAGACTACAGCGTCCGTGACCCAGGAACACGGTACTTCTCGCTCTGCCCCAGCAGTTGTGAAGACCAAGCAAGAGCTGGGACTTCTTCCCACTTCCGGTAAGTCTTAACTCATGTTGTAATTATTCTCTCCCTCTGTTTGTCTGTCTCTCTCCCTCCCTCTTCCACCCTTCCCCCCCCCCCTTTTTTTTTTTAAGCCCAACTATCTCTTTCTTCCGCCCATGCACTCCACTTGCAATACTTTTGTGAAGTGAATATATCATGTCGTCCCTCCACACATCTGTGAATCTTTCAATTCTGTTCTCCTCTACTGAACTCTTTTATCTTTTTTTTTTTTTTTTTTTTTGACGCTTTGTGTTTTTAATCCCAGAGAGTAACGTGGGGAGATATTGAAAAGAAAGTGAATCTATCTTTTAACTCTTCATTAATTTTGCCTTTTTAGGTTTTCGTGCATTTCCCAGACCCCAAAAAATAACCTATTTTTCTAAATAGCTATCCTACTCTTTGATAATGCCGCTCAGTTGTACGAATACATCAAGATAATTGCGAGGCTGTACAACAACTTACTGCTATTAAATTGATCATGAATATAATTATATCGATAGTTTAATGGACCCCCTGCCTACAGGTTGGTGAATAGACGGCCAAAAGGCAAGAGTGGCGGTGTAATCCTATCACTTTCGCTCTTGGACTCGGCTGCAACATCCAAGCTGATACCAGCTGGTAAAGAGGATTTGATGGTGCCACACATGGTCACTCTTCTTCTCTTCAGTCTCTACTCTTTGTCGGCGAGTTAACTTTTCGATTAAACAAGAAATTAATCTCTTTTTGATGGAGACATTTACACGGGCACGGAATGACACACAAGATCGTGGCCTTGTATTTAACAAAAAAAAAATTGCTTTAAGACTAGAGATTTTGAGTAGTCTTTATCTTGTCATAAAACCAGTGTCATTGAGCAGTCTTATCTTTATCTTAATCACGTTAATAAACGACCTGCATTTTCTTGATAGCCTTCACAATGATAGACTAAGTACTGCTTGTTTTTTGTTTTCTTTTTATTTTAAATTGAGAAATTATATAATTCTGCAGGTTGCTAAAATCGATGCTGATAAGGGTAAAAAAAAATAACTTAAAGAAAAAAAAATAGCAACTGATCGGCATAAAAGATAAGATTGTGAAAGCCAAGATTGAGACAGGGAAAAGGCAAGGCAAAAAGAGCACGTCGCTTGGAGCCTTTGAATGTACCACCATAACATGCGACAAGCAAGCTGTTCTTCTTAATATGTCCCCACCGAGAGATGGGGTCCTCATCCACACGGGCGCATGTCGGCCGTCGCAGCCACACACTGAGGAGATGAATTAATGGAGAGTTACGATTTCAATGTATTATTTATCTGTCGCCCATCGTCTGGTCAAATTCGTTACGTTGGCCGGCCAGTCAGTCCTCCACAGGTCATCTGCGTGCGTCCGCATAGCACTGGTCAATTTAGCCTTCTGTCGCACCGGTGATTGTCACACCTGCTGGCTTGTGCTCAGTTGGGCGAACACACCAGAAATTTAGCTTTTGGCGAGCTTCAACTGCGGCAATCTTCTTGGTGAAGGGATTATTATTTGGTCTCCAGAGTCTGTCAAATAATTAGTTCCCCCTCACGATAGCCGATCGTCGATAAAAATTAATACATTCATATAGTGGATAATGTGCGAACAATCTGCATATATATTAAAAAAAAAAGAGAGAGAGAGAAAACATTGTTATTGAAACTTTATATGTAAATTTTTTTCGACTTATTTTTATTTGGGGGTGCAGAATTCATTGACTATCTATTATAGTATAATCTAAACCATCGGTAAAAAAAAAAACGATACAAGTGGCGAAATTATTTTGCTTTGTTAACCGTTTATTTATAACTGGACGTTAAAAAAAATAGTACCGTAGTAAGCGAAAGCACGACTTATCAGAATACTTGTAGATGATAGATGTGAAATCCGCCCCAGTTCAGACGGTACCCTTAGTAGAATGACAAAGTCGTGAAAGAGTGAATCAGGATTTCGAACTTATTATCCACCGTTCCTTAATCCTAATCTAATGTAATAATCAACATAAGATTCCTTTCTTAGTCTATTTTTTTGTGTGGAGGAAAAAAAAATTTTTTTTTGATAGACTTCAAATTGTAGGAAAATATTTATTTATATTTTCGTGTGTTTTTTTTTTCCTCGTGATTTTATTTGTGAATTTTAAGCAATGTTTTAAGGAACAATGCAGTTTTTTTTTTAGGGATCACCTGGTTTGTACTCTGCAGATGTGGGTATGGGAGCTCATCTCCCGTTGCTGTCACTGGTAATCATAACTGTATTTCAAATCTTCCATCAACCTTTTCAACCGATTCTTAACTTCGATTTTCAATCTTCGGAAGCGGATTGGGCTTTAAAAAATAAAAAAAAGAAGAAGAACTAAACAGCCGGCGAATCATAAGAAAGCTATTCGTTTTATCGGATTTGAGGCTCAGATCGTGAGCGCTGCTGCGGGATCTGCAAAGACCAGTAGACGTGGGTTTGAATCCTAGGGCCCCCACACAGATTGTAGATAGGGTCATTTAGGTCGATTTTTTCACTTCTTGTCTCACCTGACGGAAGCTCGAGATTTTCAGTTCTTGTCTCACCTGACGGAAGCTCGATATTTTCAATTCTTGTCTCACCTGACGGGAGCTCGAGATTTTCACTTCTTGTCTCACCTGACGGAAGCTCGATATTTTCAATTCTTTTCTCACCTGACGGAAGCTCGAGATTTTCACCTCTTGTCTCACCTGACGGAAGCTCGAGTTTTTCACCTCTTGTCTCACCTGACGGAAGCTCGATATTTTTCAATAATTGTCTCACCTGGCGGAAGCTCGAGATTTTCAATTCTTGTCTCACCTGACGGAAGCTCGAGATTTTCAATTCTTGTCTCACCTGACGGAAGCTCGATATATTCAATTCTTGTCTCACTTGACGGAAGCTCGATATTTTCAATTCTTGTCTCACTTGATGGAAGCTCGATATTTTCACCTCTTGTCTCATCTGACGGAAGCTTGTGATTTTCAATTCTTTTCTCACCTGACGGAAGCTCGAGATTTTCACCTCTTGTCTCACCTGACGGAAGCTCGATATTTTCAGTTCTTGTCTCACCTGACGGAAGCTTGTGTGATGCTCAAACGAGATTTAAAATCACCTTTTTTTTTTTTTACTCACTATGAAAAAAAATCTGTTCAATTCAATTCAACTTTAATACGGCCCAGATAATTGAATATTATGGGTGAAAGTTGTAAAATGTAACAAATAAATGTCGTTAGGAAGAACTTGCATACATATTACATGATCTTCTTATTTTATAGACATAGAAGTAAAAAAAAAAGACATCTGAAGCTAATTTAGATAATGTGACATTAAAAAAAACCCAACGAAACAAAACAAAAACAAAAAGAAATCAAAACAAATCAAACAAAAAAAACAAAAAAAACAAAAACAAAAAACGATAATCACAATCACCCCTGAGACCTTCAGGGTGGGAACAAGCTATTGGTTCTTTCAATAAATTTACTAAGGCTTTTTACCTCGGCATAGTTCTCTTAGATTTTAACAGATTATGTTTTGGTTTACAGTCCATGAAAAAAGAAAAAAAAAAACTACAGCGCGGCGTCCGCCACAATATCACTTGTCTCGCAACTCCCAGAGCCTGTTTTCTCGGCACATCAAAGCAGCTGCTAAAGTGAAATAGCGCTGTTCAGAAATCCCTTTTAGCCACAATGATTGGGGAATGCAAATTGGCATTACCGCGTCGGGCGTTTTAATGGACGGGGCGATTCCGAGAGAGAGAGAGAGAGAGAGAGAGAGAGAGAGAGAGAGAGAGAGAGAGAGAGAGAGGGGGGGGGGGGGGGGGAGAGAGAGAGAGAGGGGGGGGGGGAGACAGACAGACACACAGACACACAGACAGAGATTGGGGGTAGGGGTGAAAGGCAAACGATTATTTAGGAGATTCAGGAGCGCAATGGAGTTGAAGAGATTGAGAGAAGAGGAATGCACAGCTTGAGAGAGAGAGAGAGAGAGAGAGAGAGAGAGAGAGAGAGAGAGAGAGAGAGAGAGAGGGGGGGGGGAGGGGGAGACAGACAGACACACAGACACACAGACAGAGATTGGGGGTAGGGGTGAAAGGCAAACGATTATTTAGGAGATTCAGGAGCGCAATGGAGTTGAAGAGATTGAGAGAAGAGGAATGCACAGCTTGAGAGAGAGAGAGAGAGAGAGAGAGAGAGGGGGGGGGTAAGGAGGGAGGGAGAGTAGATAAAGTGTTTGTATGTGTGTGAGATCGAAATTGAGTAGAAAATAGCATGAAAATTAGAGCTAAACTAAATAGATTAGGAGTGGAGGGGGGGGGGGGAGAAAAAGTGGAAGAGAGAGGGAGAGAGAGAGAGAGAGAGAGAGAGAGAGAGAGAGAGAGAGAGAGAGAGAGAGAGAGAGAGAGAGAGAGAGAGAGAGAGAGAGAGAATATCTATGTATTAGGTAAATATTGTTTTTGCATGGCTTCGAATCAACGTCAATCCTTGAGAAAGACTTATGAAGCGTAATGAAATAACGGAACTGCCTTTTGATAAAAAACCTTAACAAAATCATGATGATATCGAAGAAAATGTGCGGGCTAGGAATTGGGACTAAGTCGTGTCTTACACGGTCCGCATTCTTCTTCTTCTTCTTCTTCTTCTTCTTCTTCTTCTTCTTCTTCTTCTTCTTCTTCTTCTTCTTCTTCTTCTTCTTCTTCTTCTTCTTCTTCTTCTTCTTCTTCTTCTTCTTCTTCTTCTTCTTCTTCTTCTTCTTCTTCCTCTTCCTCTTCCTCTTCCTCTTCCTCTTCCTCTTCTTCTTCTTCTTCTTCTTCTTCTTCTTCTTCTTCTTCTTCTTCTTCTTCTTCTTCTTCTTCATTTCCCCTCAACAAAAGTTAAAATGTCAAGCGGCTTTGATTTAAAGCGCTTGCTTTGGTGTATGCACGGATTTTCGGTCTCGGTTTCGAACCTCAGCAGTTTTTCAGCCGTGCCTAGGTCTGACGGAGGTCTATTTTACAAAATAACCTTTTCGTAGTTGGTAGAAATGCTCTCCTTCAACTGATAGACACATTAATTGCTTCTGCCACGCGTGAACGTGTTATGAAGCATAATATATTAGGGCAAGACAAAATTGACCAAGCCGCTTTCTTTGCCTTTTTTTTTTTCCTTTTATATCGAGTCTGAATCACAAAGAAGCCTTTGTATTCTTCTTTCAGTCAACAATAAGACTTCAGATAGCCGAAAATCACATACTTGCTTGCTACTGTCGTAAATATTATGCGTAGAATAAAGACAGATCAGGGCGAGTCCTCGTCTGCATGGAATGATTGTGGCAGGTGATGTAAGTGTTACATGATGGCTGCCCAGTTGTGTCTGCCCAGTCTTGTTTCTCGCTCAGTCTGTATTTTTCATGGTTTTTTTTTTTTTTTTTTTTGCTCATACCTTTTCTCTCTCTCTCTCTCTCTCTCTCTCTCTCTCTCTCTCTCTCTCTCTCTCTCTCTCTCTCTCTCTCTCTCTCTCTCTCTCTCTCTCTCTCTCTGTCTCTCTAACTGCATTTTTTTATTCTCATTTCTCCCGTCCTTTCTTCTTCTGTTCTTGTTTCTTCTCTTCTTCTCCCCCCTGCTCCTTGTTCTGCGTCTTCGCTTCTCTTCTCCTCTAACCTCCTTGTTCTTGTTCCTTTCTTTTCCCCATACTCCTTGCTGTTGTTCCTGTCTTCTCCTCTTACTCTTTGTTCTTGTTCGTCTCTTTCTCCCCTACTCCTTTTTTTTCACATTTCCTTCTACGCTTTGTTGTTGTTCATCTTTCCCCTCAGATCATTCTCCTTGTTCTTGTTTTTCTTCTTCTTCCCCCCTCTCTTTCTCTCTCTCTCTCTCTCTCTCTCTCTCTCTCTCTCTCTCTCTCTCTCTCTCTCTCTCTCTCTCTCTCTCTCTCTCTCTCTCTCTCTCTCTCTCTCTCTCTCTCACTCACTTTCCCCACTGCCTGTATGGTCAGCTTAAGTAAAAGAAAGAACAAAACCGACCAGAATTTTTACCTAAAACAATTCCCTGGGTTTTAAACCCGTTTATCCGCGTCAAAAATATTGGCACAAAGCCGCACATTTATACGTTTTCAACGACAGGGAGATTTTTGCAAACTTCTTGTTTTTATGCTATGGGCCACAACCAAATCCAGCTTTAATGATTCTTTGGCGAAACAGCTGGGGCGCAGAGATTATTCGGGTTTTTTTGGTGCCTCAGTTGGGTTTATCTTCTGTAAAAATTGTCGGGTAGTTCTACCTTGGTTTATATTTTTCATTATTTGCAGTACTACTGATGGATTAGAAGTACTGCGTGTTCCTTGTTTGTAAAACGTGCAGCATTTGTATCCATCATAGTTCTCCTTTTCTTTCATTATATATATATATATATATATATATATATATATATATATATATATATATATATATATTTTATTTTTCAATCATCGCATTTTTTTTTTATCTTCAGCGTAGCCTTTACTCTGATTTCCCAGCCCTGGATTAACTTTCTTTATATGAATGGAACTTTTGCAAACTGGTTTTTGGTGAGATGTTGAATATGTTTTCAAGCAGATGTGACAGTCGCCGAATAGCTCAGGTGATAGCGTCCTGGGTCGCCGACATGGGATTATTCTAGTATCGCACACCGGGTTTGATCTTTTTAAAGTTTAGGGTTAAAATGTCTTTTGATCTAGAATTCACAACGGCAGCGCTCGAAATCGTATTTTTTTTTTTTATTGGAAATGAGCAACTATGCTTTTCGTATTGACACGCAGCAGTTAAAAATCGTTATGAGAGGATGATGCCCTCAGAGCAAGTATAATTATGTACATGAATATATATATATATATATATATATATATATATATATATATATATATATATATATGATAAGCTTCATCTAGCGACTAACCACGTGACTTTTATTACCGATTTCTGATTGGCCTGTGAGTTTCTAGCTAGATTACCACCTGGTTTCTTGATGTGCTCTCATCAGCTCTTGGGTTAGGAGAAAATAATATTATATTACACCGAAGAGTTTTATCTTCAGATTGATTACTTCACTTTAAAATCAATGTCTTTTAAGGGATCAGTTTGAAAGTGGAAATCGAAATCATCGGTACGAAAATTAATCAACTTCAAGGAATCGAATTGTGGAATTAACCGCGCTTGATGGTATCCTTTTTCGTTTAATAATAAAAAAAAAGTTTTACATGTATTTTTAAAGTCCTTTAAGTCCCTTAGCGTCCTGTACGAAGATTTTAAAAATGTATCTTCTTCAAGAGCTTAAATCTGAATGTAAGTGTTTGATTACCTAGCTCTAGTGTTTGTAAACAATTTGTTTCACGATAAGTTTTGAGACAGAATTAGCGGCTAATCAGCGATTTTTATTTTTATCATCTTGTTTGAATTTAACGGCTCTTTGGACCTGTTTTTTTTTTTTTTATTTTATTTTTATTCTTTTTCACCGTCAGCGTTTCCTAAATCCTGCAATTATCTTTCTGAGCAGCTCCGAATTGAGTGAGGAAGAAATAGACTAAGGAAGGGGAAAAAAAAAAGAAAAGAAAGAAACAAAAAGGAACTCCAGAGAGGCTGAAAAGCGTAAAGGATCAGATAGAAGCCGTGTAAACCCCTCGCCAAAGACAGCCATGTAAATCTGAGCGAGATTACTGCTCTGCAAGCTCTGACATTACAATCTAATCTCTGCTTTAACGAACTGGTCTGGGAACAAATAAAAGTTCCGCTCTTCCAGACTGCGGAATGAGATTTGTGCGCGGGAGGAGAAGAACCCAAAATGGCGCGGGGATTGGGGAAGAGTGGCGGTGCTGTAGTGCAGTGCAGTCGCAGCAGTTTAGTTCAGTTTGATTGGGGATGCGTTGATTTATTCGGCCGCTGATTCGCGACAGCTACCGGTTCTGAGGCAGGCTAGATCGGGAAAATCCTCTCAGTAGCGCGTTCGGATTAGGGTTTGGGTTTAGCGCTTGTCTCTATGCAAATAAGCCGGGCCGGATATGCAAATGGGCTCAGGGTGCCCCTCTTTTAAAAGATTAAGCTTGATTCGCGGCTCGAAGCTCTGGAGATTTCAAACAAATGAGGTTTTCGTTTTGGCTTTTTTTTTTTTTTTTTTTTTTTTTCTTATTTATTTTATTTTATTTTATTTTTTAGGTGGGCCTCACCTTTTTTTTTTCTCTCCTTTGTCGGTGATGCTGTCTTTTTGTATATAGCATTTTATTTGATTTGCACCACAGTATAAGCTTTTGGGTAGCCAGAATAATACCGCATTCTCTTTGGCTGTATTTTAGTGGAAAAAAATGGGTGCGTCGCAATATGATTCGTTGGAATAAAAACAACTAAACAAACAAACCAGATGGCCTGGTTAGACAGACAAAAGAAAAAAAAAAACAACAAAAAACAACAAAATTTTTTTTTAAATAATAAAAAAAATTAACATTTTATACAAAATCACTGTCGTGCTCTACTGGATGCAGACTCGAATATAAATTTCACTCTTTTCTCTCGGCTGACTCTTTTCTTTCGAGAGCTATGTCAACTCATGCATTTTACCGAGTGAGTCGGTTTAAATAGAAACAAAAGTATTAGGGCGTTACAGTACCGCATTAGGGTCCGCGCTGGTTGCTAACAACATAAACTTGTCATGTAAGACTCGGACGTTATGTTTTTAGAAAAAATATGTAAGCTGAAGAGAGTTTTGTCTTTCATTCGTTTTCAAAGGCTATAAAAACAATAATCAATATTTAGAAAAAAAATACTTGCTTACAACCTTCGAATGCAAGTGTAATGTGTTTTTTTTTTTAAATTTTAATATTTGTCAGGCTTTCGGACGCAAAATATAATATATTATTATCTAAAGGCAATAACGATCTACTTAGTAAATGATTCCCATAAAACGGGGCAGTATGAGAGAGAGA
>JAWDGP010007343.1:242500-247500 GCA_033675545.1 Elysia crispata
ATTTAGCTTTGTTTTTATCTTGAAAAAATAGAATAAATGAAGTGAGATTACACATCACATTCGTGATGTGACCGTGGGTTAAGGTTACAGCACTGTGAAGATCATAGATTAGATCTGTTTTGGACCGAGAGAAGGCGCTAGACTCACGGCTTGATGTGGCCAGTCGATGTCCCCAGGTGGCCACTGGTCAGTTTATGGTCAAGGAGACCAACAAGTCGTGGCGGATCAGATTTAGAACTTGGAGTTGGAGGGCTTCACTTTAAGTTACTACAGGTCAGCCTGCAGAACAATGTACTAATAAAGACTTTATAGTGCTCTTTTGCCGGGATATAGAAGAGAGAACTAAAATAAACCGCGGCTGGTGAAGTTAAATTAGAAAAAACGTTCAATTTTCTACATGTCGCTTTAATAAATCAGCTCGATGGCAGACTGATCTAAGTCGCAAGAGATCAACTCCAATTGATAGAGGGAGCAGGTCAGTGTGGGGCACTTATTATGTACTGTAGCCGAATTCCATGCAAACATATCCTAGGGAGGAGGAGGATCTAGGAGGGGAGAGGAGGGAGGGGAATGGGAGGCGCGAGGTGATTTAAGCTTAGAGGCAGATTGGCAGAAAGCGGTTTAGCCAAGGGAAGGCAGGCGGATCACGGATCAAGCTATGTTTGCTTATCGCTTGGCTAGGTCTGTAAATCCTCCCCAGTCAGGCCTTGGCAGAGGGACGCTCTGTATCCGTCTCTCTCTGTCTCTGTCTCTCTCTCCCTCTCTCTCTCTCTCTCTCTCTCTCTCTCTCTCTCTCGCTCTCTCTCTCTCTCATTCACTTCTCCAGTTTCTTTTTCTTTTTCTGTATTTTTCTTTCGTCGCTGCCTGTCTTCCTACATCTGTTTGTATCTCCTCTCCCCCTCCTCTCTCTCTCTCTCTCTCTCTCTCTCTCTCTCTCTCTCTCTCTCTCTCTCTCTCCCTCCTCTTTTGATATCGCTAATCCCTATATAAACTCCGAAGCTCAACGATGCTTCCAATAAAGGAGAAAAACAAAAAGGCCTAAAATGGCCCGTCTCAGTGAGACCTGGATACTTTCCTTTCCTCACATCCAGATATGGATAAACATTGTCACACAATACCGAATAGAAACATTTTCCTCTGGTCCCACGTCAACCCCCTCACCTAGAAACATACTGGTGGATTTACAGGCGATTAGCGATCACTTCAAACAGCCAATTTTGACGTTTTAATTGTTGAAATTTTAGAGTATGACAATCACAATTTCATTATTAAAACAAAAAAAAAACCCTGTTCATTAAACTTTTACTTTCTGAACGGAGCATGATCAATCGAAAAGGTGAAGGTATGAATGTTTTGTTTTTTGTTTTTTGAGAGGGGGGGGGGCGGAAGATGTTCAATATGCAAGGAAGACATGCCGCACCATGACAAATGAACAAACAAAACATAATTTTTGTTTTTGTTCTTCTTTATTTCAGTGTTTTACTGTCTGTCTGTCTGTCTGTCTGTCTGTCTGTCTGTCTCTCTCTCTCTCTCTCTCTCTCTCTCTCTCTCTCATTTTCTCTTTCCGAGTCTCGTCTATGCATCTCAGCCGTGCTATCTGTCTACCACTTCTCGTTGTCCCTCCCTCCTTTCTCCCCCTCCCCCCCCTCCCTATTTCCGAGTGGCTGGACATCGGTGCTAATCCCTGCTCGGCCCGTTGTGCCACATAGTGTGACCCGCTATAGAAATCGACAAACGTTCAGCTCTAACCTAAACCGTTAGATCTCCCCCGGCTAGATTAGCGTGGCCGGCTTAGCCTTAGCCTAGCCTTAGCCAGGCCACATTCAAACAACAACCACCACCACCACCACCACAGACCGTACAGACCAAGCCAGAACAGAACGCTGTCTATATATATATCGCCCCTTATTTACCCGAAAGCCGGGCCGGTTATTTTTACGTCGAAGGTCAGGTAGTCTTCCGGTGAAGCACAAGATCGGGCTTGGTGCGCGCTTTTTATCGTCAGAGTAAAGCTTAAATATAATGGGTGCGCAGGACTAAGGTTAAATGACGTCATGAAATGTGATTAGTGTAACAGCGTCGCACCTTTGTTCAAACTTTAGACAAGCCGGGTTCGAACGAGTTTTCCCCCCCTCTCTCTCTCTCGAAAGTCGGTGCTAATAGCGCATGACGATAAAGTGATTTCCTCCCGCCCAGGTCTAGATTATTATCTACGTGGTCAGGGTCTCCTGCGCCAATAGTGATCTGAGCACCATGAACACGGAAATAGAATTGAACATTTTGTCCAACGATCTTTTTTTTTTTTGTGTATATGCGAACGGTTAACTTCTTTTCTTTTCTTTTTTTTTGCCGATTGATTGTTTCTATTGTACAACTTCAAAGCTCTCAAATCAAGCATAATGAAATGCAAGAAGAGAAAATTTAGCATGATTTTTCCCCTCCCAAATTTAATCTCGCTGAGATCAATAAACTGGTAAGAAATATAGCTATATGTATATAATTATGTAACCAGTCGAATGCATGCATTAACTTTAATAAGAAAAGTAAACGACGAGATCGATAGATCTTTTTTGAAAACCGTTCAGTAAATCAAGCCAATTCAGATTAATGTGTCCCGGCAAGTAAGCAATAAACTAAATCTGTCAATGCAACGATGTGAAGAGTAGACCCGGACGAACACTCAAAACACGCTTAGTTCTCCCCACCCCTGTTCTTTGACTTAATGATTGAAACCCGAGTACGAATGGACTGATGTAGATACAGGCCGTTCATTGCACGAAGATCGCTAGATCTTCTGTGGCATACGGTTTTATACCCCGTCAGGCGCAGTAGATCTAGGGAAGGCGAGTTTCCTTCGAAGCAGATTCTCTCACGCATGTCAGCGACGGCCCGAAGTCACGATTAGGGTTAGGGCTAAGGTTAGAGTTAGAGTTCGGGTTATGGTTAGGGCTAAGGCAGTACCATCTGTCTAGAAGGATGGTAATGGGCTAGGGCTAGTGTGAGGGTTAAAGTCCTCAGAGCGCTCTGTCTTGTGTCGCTGATGCCCCAGGTAGACCAGAAAAGAAAGTTAAGCGTATTCCTTCTATTCTTCCAAAAAAAAAAAAATCTTTTCACGACTTTCTTACTGGAAATATCCACTTTCCCTACTACTAGATCTAGTACTACGGCTGCTGCTACTTCTCTCCTTCTTCTTCTCCCTCTTCGTCTAGCAAGGACAAAGGTTATCCCATGATAAGACTTCTGTCCTTAGCTCAGAGTGTACAGTTAATGATTTACAATCTTAGACAATCATGTTTCAGCAATACTTGCTCCGTGTATATTATGTATAGATATATTTTGTTGGTAGTGTTTTATTCTTAGACAATCATGTTTCAGCAATACTTGCTCCGTGTATATTATGTATAGATATATTTTGTTGGTAGTGTTTTATTCTTAGACAATCATGTTTCAGCAATACTTGCTCCGTGTATATTATGTATAGATATATTTTGTTGGTAGTGTTTTATTCTTAGACAATCATGTTTCAGCAATACTTGCTCCGTGTATATTATGTATAGATATATTTTGTTGGTAGTGTTTTATTCTTAGACAATCATGTTTCAGCAATACTTGCTCCGTGTATATTATGTATAGATATCTTTTGTTGGTAGTGTTTTATTCTTAGACAATCATGTTTCAGCAATACTTGCTCCGTGTATATTATGCATAGATATCTTTTGTTGGTAGTGTTTTATTCTTAGACATGTTTCAGCAATACTTGCTCCGTGTATATTATGCATAGATATCTTTTGTTGGTAGTGTTTTATTCTTAGACATGTTTCAGCAATAGTTGCTCCCTATATAGTATGTACTCCGCCGAATAAAACACTACCAACAAAACGGAAACCTGATAGATACACTGCACTTAAATTACGTCTGATACAGAGATTGCCAATCGGCGTTGAAATAAACCTAGGCACATTGTAAGCAAAGTGAGGTGGGTGGAAGATGGGCAGATTAAGTTTACCAAGCGGTTAAGTGAAATGAAGATTAATCGTTTTACCATAGCATGGAGTAAATTATATCTTCATTTTGGTGACGCTACAAAGTAAACTTAACCATGCAAGAGAAATTGCCGTCGTTCGAACGAGACAGTGTGTGTGTGCGTGTGTATGTGTGTGTGATAGAGAGAGAGAGAGAGAGAGAGAGAGAGAGAGAGAGAGAGAGAGAGAGAGAGAGAGAGAGAGAGAGAGAGAGAGAAAGACAGACAGATAGACAAAGAAATTGGCATAGAGCAAAAGAAGCGTTTACCACGGTTTTTACGATAAGGAGGATTTCACGAAAAAAAAAAAAAAGAAAAAGAAAAAAGTTCGCCGTAACGCTTGAGTAGATCATCATTCTGATTATCGGTGAGAACTGGAAAGGCTTGGATGATCCCACTGAAAGAGAAACGGCCATTAAGGAAGATACGAGACGTAAAAAAAGTTAATCTATTGTGACAAATCATGCATTACGGTACAGGACGTTGACTTTTTTTTTTTCTAATGCTCCTTATCTTTAGTTAATAAGATATTGCACAAAATGTCTGTGTGTACGTGTGCTTTTTTTTTTAATTTTTTTTATTATTATTTGAAGTTTAAGGGAAAAAAATAGACAGGAAAGCAGGTTTAAAGGAGAAAAGGAAGAAGAACAAAGGATAAAAAAAAGTGGAGGGTGGGTAGGAGAGTGGACGCATAGCTAGTAGAGGTGACTAGATCTTGATCATACTAGATATGAGTCGGAATCCGCCCGCCCGCCTTAACGCAATGATAAGGACAGGGAGAGATTAGGGTAGATTTGCCACGGATGGGCGGATTAGCGGTGGAAATAGATTGTAAAAAGAATCGATTTTTTCCCCCTCTCTCTCTTTCTATGCCATTCGATCCTATTCGAGGGATCAGATTTAGAGATTTGGTTATGGTGTGCAAGCATGCGTGTGAATTTTTTTTTTTTTTTTTTTTTTTTTTGGTTGATGTTAATTA
>JAWDGP010007343.1:250000-265000 GCA_033675545.1 Elysia crispata
TTTTAAGTAACATATTACGATCCGTTATCACCAGCGACTTATCTAGTGGGTGAGTGCGGATTTTTTTTTTTTTTTTTTTTTTTTACCCCTATCATGTTCCCTTAATGCAATCTAAATTGGCATGAGATTAATCGTCACTTTGAGGCTCGCAAATCTCGAAAAAGTTGGTTGTTAAATGACCCTGTACATGTAGTCGTAGCGCATCTTATGTTGATGCATCAGATGGATACGCGTCGAGATCTCAAACAAGTTGTCATTCCGGTTGGAATCTGATACTTCAGTTAAGCCCACCAGTAAACTAATCAAGCCATTCTTGTTTTGAGTAACGAAAAAAAAAATAATTAAAAAACCAACAACCAGCCATTATATATATATATATATATATATATATATATATATATATATATGTATATACATACATGCATACAAGATAATACAGGAACAACAACAACAACAACGCCAAAAAAAAAGTTATTTTTTTTTTAATATGGTTTCAGACATACTACTAGCAAATGTATGTGACCCTAAACAAAACAACAGAATATAGAAAGAAAAACTACAAAAACAAAACAAAACAAACAACAACAAATCAAAGAAGTAAACAACGTGAGAAAAAAAAAAAAAGACCCCAGCATCAATATCACCATCACCATAAACAAAAAAAAAAAAAAAAAGAGAAAAGAAAAGAAAAGAAAACGATTTTGCTCCTACGGTAAATATAGTTTTACTTAAAGCGGTTAGCTACCGTCAGGCTTCGGGTTGATGGGATTCTCAGCGTCATTCGAAGACTCCTGTCTTAAGACAGAGAGGATCATCAGTTTCAGGAACGGTGAGGTCTCAGAACCCTATCAAACAAGAGACGCCCACCAGCAACTCTTACTAATACTCGCTGTTTAGGGTTGTTTTTTTTATATATATAAAGGCGGGTGGGGAATAAAAATGGAAATGAATTAAAAAGAGGAAAAAAAAAAAAATATGTTTGTCAATGGTCGCCAAGTTGTGGGCGATGGTGCAGACGTTGATAGTTCTAATTCCACCCAGAGCGGAAGACAAAAGCGTGAAGTGAATGTAGACAGTCGAAACGGAGTCACGACGGGTTCCGAATTTTTTGTTTTGTTTTTTGGGATTTGGTTAAATTGTCGGAAGAGCAGAAAAATCCCTCAGTTCCGAGCTAGATGTATAATGTAGGAGGTAGAGATAGAGGGGATGGAGGGGAGACAGAGACAGAGACAGACAGAGACAGAGAGGACAGACAGGCAGACAGCGAGAGAACGAGAGAGACAGACAGAGAGACAGAGTGAGAGAGAGAGGGGGGAGGGAGAGAATACAGACAGACATAGAGAGAGACACTCACAGACAGGCAGAGAGAGAGAGAGAGAGAGAGAGAGAGAGAGAGAGAGAGAGAGAGAGAGAGAGAGGTAGACATTCAGATAGACAGCGAGATAACGGGAGAGACACAGAGAGACAGACAGACAGACAACAAGAGAGAGAGAGAGAAAGAGAGAGAGAGAGAGAGAGAGAGAGAGAGAGAGAGAGAGAGAGAGAGAGAGATGGGTTTTTTTTGGGGGGAGGGGGGGGGGGGAAGAGAGAAATCGACGTCTTTGTAGAGGAAGCCAAGGCACGATTTTCTGAAGATTTACCCAGGGAAAGAGCAAAGAAAAGGCGAAAAGATGAGGAAAGGGAAGGATTAGGAGCAATCCACGGATATAAAAAAAAATGGAAACCAAGGAAAGAAAAAGGTAGGATATCGGCTTATGGCAGAGCTGGCGGTATGCCGTGGAACTGGATCAGGCCTCCGCTTTCTCTTAGAATTTTCCTGGAAACTAAGAGGACATAGCCACATACTTTCAAACCGAGAGAAGGAGAGAGAAAGGGAGGGAAGGGAGGAGGAGGATGAAAAAAAAAATTGAAATGTGGTGAGGAGGTGGATTATTCTTTTCGTGACTTGGCCACAATCGCTGAAATTAGAGCTTAAAAAGCGAAATTCGCAGGCTAGGTTCATGCGGGAGATGAAGCTTCCGCATGTATTGACTCGCGCACGCGCGCTGCCGCCCGAGTCTCGGGGCCATGCCTTATAAACCGTATGTAGTTCACTTTGGAAAGGTTTATTTGTTTGTTTGAAATTTACACAAGGCGTTAACATTATATAGGTCATTCACCATCGATTTTTTAAACGCTTTTTCATAATGACTTTGTAAGTTTTTGTTGCTCTCGTTTTTCTTTTTTGTGTTCATGATGATGATTGGTGATGATGTTGCTGTTGATTATCATCATCATCGTCATCATCGTCGACATCATTATCATCAGCAGTGGTACAAGCATTTTACGACATCGTGTTTATCGAAAATGACACAGACTATTGTCATCACCGGCGTCTTCATTATTACAATTGTCATGTAAGCCCTAGGGGTTTAGCGAAGTGGAAAGCAAAACAAAATACTAGTAAAAAATGAGTGTAAAAAAATATAGTCGTAATGAGGCAAAATATAAATCAATCGACTTTAAATCATAAAAGCATAATTATAATTGTGACTGGACTGAACCACGTTTTTTTGTCTCTACATATTTCCCGCTTTTAACTTAAAAAAAATTTTTTTTTTAATTAATTTTTTCTTTGGAAAGGGGGGTGGGGGGTTAGAGTAAAGTGTCTAGTAACGTAAACATAATACTAATCATCTCGATATTTCCAGTGCCGCTCACTAGTATTGGATATGTAATGGAGAGTCACTTGCACACTTTCATTTTTATTAAGTTACATCGTGAATTTCATAGAATTAGGTTAACCGTGTATTTTGAAATGTTATGTCCTGCCTTTAGCCTATGTTAAAAACAGAGGAATAAGTGATAATAGTATTGAAAATCGTATTAAGATTCCTGGAGAAATTAAAAAAAAACCAAACAAACAAAAACAAAAACAACAACAATAACAACAACGACAGCAACAAAAGTTTCACTGAAATTGGTATAGCTATATATATATATATATATATATATATATATATATATATATATATATATATATATATATTTATGTTCTCCATTGATGACTTTCTTTATTTCGCTTTTTCCTGCAAGTTCTATGGAAATTATTTGTCATCATAGTCATTCTCTTTCTGTTCTCATTTTCTCTTTTTCTCCTCTCTTACTCTTGTCTCTGCCTGTCTATCTATCTATCTATCTATCTATTATCTATCTATCTATCTATCTATCTATCTATCTATCTATCTATCTATCTGCTTGCCTATCTCTGTCTCTCTGTCTATCTGTCTGTCTGCCTGTCTGTCTGTCTGTCTGTCTGTCTCTCTCTCTCTCTCTCTCTCTCTCTCTCTCTCTCTCTCTCTCTCTCTCTCTCTCATTCTCAAAAAACACACCCTTTGGTCTCACGTCAGTAAACGGATTACGGATCAAGACCTGAATTGAAGAACTCAAAAAATACATGGAAAAAAAAAAAAAAAACGAAAACCAGAAAAACAACGTGTATCTGCGTGTTTCGGCCGTCCGCCTGGTATTTAATATTTACTTGCTAACGTCCTTACTCTAATCCAGCCCAGATTATCTTGGACAAAATGTCCCATTGACTATGATTCGAGCCGTGTTTGTTAGCAGCATTAAGTTGCCTCATGCTCAATGTGGACCAGACCTGTAGACTCGGGATAAGCAAGCCAGGTCCGCTGAGCCCGGGTTTCAGCAACGTCAGAAGTTTTACAATGCTATTCCCATCCACCTACCGGAGAAACAGCTTAGGAAAAGTTATTATAAAAAAAAAAAAAAAAAAAAAATCGACTTGTTAAGGGTTTTTTATGAGTTTGTACAAATACAAAATCAAAACGAAGAAAGAAAGAAAGAAAGTAGTTTTGAATGTGACTGAAAATACAATTACGTATGTAGCATGGAATTATTTTTTTTTTATTTGAACCAATCAGAGCTGGATTTGTATGGAGTGCAATACAACTGGTTTCTACGGTAAGGACCAGTTTAAACCGCCCGCTTGTGTGACAAGATGTGGCTGTGGTTCCAGTTGATTTACCTTAGCGGCTGCTGCTGCTCCACTTTTGTCTCGCAATGAGACACAGTGACGAACAAGGTTGTTTTTATTCATTAATTTCATCCATGCTATCATCACCAACACTGATAAAACCATCATCATTCTCATCACCATCATGGTCATTATCATCTTCATCCGTACTATCATCACCAACACCAATAATACTACCATCATTCTCATCACCTTATCGTCATTATTATCACCAACACCAATAATACCATCACCATCATGGTCATTATCATCTTCATCCGTACTATCATCACCAACACCAATAACACCATCATCATTCTCATCACCATCATGGTCATTATCATCTTCAGCCGTGCTATAATCAAGAACACCAATAACACCATTATCATTCTCCTCACCAACATGGGCATTATCATCTTCATGCGTGCTATCATCACCAATACCAATAACACCATCATCATTCTCATCACCAACATGGGCATTATCATCTTCATCCGTGCTATCATCACCAATACCAATAACACCATCATGATTCTCATCACCACCATCGTCATTATCATCTTTATGCATACTTTCATCACCAACACCAATAATACCATCCTCATCCTCATCACCATCACCAATAATACCACCATCATTCTCATCACCATCACCGTCATTATTATCACCAACACCAATAATACCATCCTCATCCTCATCACAATCACCGTCATTATTATCACCAACACTAATAATACCATCATCATTCTCATCACCATCACCGTCATTATTATCACCAACACCAATAATACCATCCTCATCCTCATCACCATCACCGTCATTATTATCTCCAACACCAATAATAAGATCATCATCATTCTCATAACCACCATCGTCATTATCATTTTCACTGTTGTCGCCATCGTTACCTCCAACACCATCCTCATCACCATCTGCAACGTCCCAAGCCGTGCGAAGGTCATCATCAATTTTGCCATCCTTAACATTGCCACTATGTTCCGCATCTTCGTCTTTGCCTTACCAGTCTTACCAGCCTTACCAGTCTTACCAGCCTTACCAGCCTTACCAGTCTTACCAGTCTTACCAGTCTTACCAGCCTTACCAGCCTTACCAGTCTTACCCTAGCAGCAGGGATTTACAAGGTGGCTGCTGGCTCTAAAGATGCCATGAACATTAATATCAAACTAGAACAACAACAACAACAGCAACATCATTATCAACAACAAAAAAAACAACAACAACAACAGCAACACCAACAACAACAATAAGAACAACAACAACAACAACAAGAACAACAACATCAACAACAACAACAAACAACAACAACAACGACGGCATAAAAAAGTGATAAGCGCTGATTAGCTAAGACTTTGAAAATCGAAAGTAAAACATAAAACTGACAGTGGCAATGCTAGTATATAATTATGTCCGACTGTGGAAAACTACACGGCTCTTGTGTCGTCGACCAGAAAGTGTAGTATAAATCACTAACCTTCTGGCCGATTTTGTTGTATACACTGATTTTGTGCGATTTCCCATCTTCGGTTAATTAAAAAAAATGTTTTAAAAGATTACAAAAAGAAAGCATAAGCATATTTTAAATATTTTTTTTTTTAATGGAAAAATGGGAGTGAGGGTGGTTTCGGGGGAGAGGAGAATGGGGTTGGGGTATTATAATAAAAAGGGCGGCCTTTTTCTCTTGTTGTCGACTTATATTAAACGCAATTCTATTTGTCTTTTTGATTGTTGTTTTAAAATAATGTGTCTCTTTATGAAAGTTGTTATGTTGTCCCGCTCTTTCAAAATAATAATAAAGTTTACCTTTTATAATGAAACAGATTTGGGAAAGTTTGATAACATTGTATGTGGAGAGGATAGACTGAGAGAGAGAGAGAGAGAGAGAGAGAGAGAGAGAGAGAGAGAGAGAGAGAGAGAGAGAGAGAGAGAGAGAGAGAGAGAGAGAGAGAGAGAGAGAGAGAGAGAGAGAAAGAGATAAATAGTCCCGAGGGGGGAAAAAAGAACAAAAATCAGCAAATCAACATAGATAAGGGTGTGGCTAATTGAAAGGAAGACAGGAGCGTTATTACAACATAGCAATCTGATGAATATTTCTCTGTTCAAATACACACACACGTACACACACACAGACAGACGTCGGCACAATTTTGGCTGGCTGTTAATCTTTTCGTCACTTCCAGAGAATGGGTTGTGTTGTTCTAGCTAAGCGTTCCTAAAAACTGCATGTCCATCTTTTCTTTGTGCGCTTTCTATAGTCTGCCTTTTCTCCCTTTTCAGACATCTCAATTTGCCGTATTTTTTAAATAGATCTCTCTCTCTCTCTCTCTCTCTCTCTCTCTCTCTCTCTCTCTCTCTCTCTCTCTCTCTATCTATCTATCTATCTCTTTCTATCTATCTATCTATCTATCTATCT
Organism: Elysia crispata; assembly: GCA_033675545.1. Lineage (NCBI taxonomy): Eukaryota > Metazoa > Mollusca > Gastropoda > Plakobranchidae > Elysia > Elysia crispata. Next base: position 256,447 of record JAWDGP010007343.1, read on the forward strand.
ATCTATCTATCTATCTATCTATCTATCTGTCTGTCTGTCTGTCTATCTATCTATCTATCTATCTATCTATCTATCTACCTACCTATCTATCTATCTCTCTCTATCTATCTATCTACCTATATCTCCCTCTATCTATCTGTCTATCTCTCTCTTTCTCTATCTATCTCTCTATCTATCTACCTATATCTCTCTCTTTCTCTATCTATCTCTCTATCTATCTATCTACCTATATATCTCTCTCTCTCTCTATCTATCTCTCACTCTCTCTCTCACTTGATCCCTCTCTTTGACTTGGTCTCTATCTCACTCTGTTCCGGTCTCTCCACTCTCATTGCACACTTTCTTTCTCCCTGCCTCTCTTTTCTTCTCTTCTCCTCTGATCCCCACAGGCTCAAATCCTTCGGGCAAAAGGGGGAATTACTCTGGATTAAGCGCTAGATTAGCTGGCTGCCATGGCGACGAACCAAACAACTCGAGCAGACTCGGTCTCGTGGTTCAGAGATGAAAAGTTAACGTTTATGTATTTTGAATTTGGAGAGATCTTTATTTTTAGCTGTGCATAAATCAGTTAATTCGTGCACTTTTGACATAATATATATATATATATATATATATATATATATATATATATATATATATATGTATATGATTTTGCTAAGTGATGGAAAATTTTACAGGAGTCAGAGTTGGAGAGAGATAAGAAGGTAATGAATAGAGAGAAGGAATGAGATTTAAAGAAAAAAAAAAAAAGAAAATAGGGAATAGAGGCAGACTATGAGTCAGTGGAGGGGAGACAAAGAGAGTTTTTTTTTTGTGTGCCAGAGAGGGTCTGTTATCAAACGATTCGGCAACCACCTTAATGTAGCTAAAATACAATGTGCTGTCTGAAAAACAAAATAATGTAGACGTTTCAAGAAATATAACGTGGAGAAGATGGAGGAGGAAGAGCAGGAAGAGGAATATTAGAAGGAAAGAATTAAGGTAATAAGAGAAGATGCGAATGGCGGTGCAAGAGTAGGAAGATCAGAAGGATGAGAGGAAGACTAAGATAAAAGAAGTCTGAGGAGAGTGTTGAAGAAAGAACACGCCGAAGGGTAAAGAGAGTAAGAAGTGCAGAGAAGAGATAGAAAGAATAGGGACGATGATGAAAAAAAGGAAAGAAAAATGAAGAGGAGGCGAATGAAGGGAAAGAAAGAAATTTCAGAAGAAGGAAGCCACTATGTCAGACATTTCATTAAAAAAAAAAAAAATCCTGTATGTCCAGCCCATATTATGTCGTCTGCTGGCGCAGGCAGTACGGATTTTCCCGCAACCAAGCTGGATTAGAACGCACCGGTTTAATCCCGCACGCATGATGCTGGGAAAGAGGACGTGCGCAAACAACGTGATCTCGCGGGATCTGGTCGTCTGCTGCCGCCCGATAAGCTGTCTGCTCAACCTTGGCCCGTTGGATTACCTTCATGGTGGATTTCCGGAGAAAAACTAGGGATAGTGCTGTCAGATAGGATGGAGGGCTGGAGAGAGAGAGAGAGAGAGAGAGAGAGAGAGAGAGAGAGAGAGAGAGAGAGAGAGAGAGAGAGAAAAAAGTGTTCTTACATGACTTTGACTGGGAAGTTGGGGAAGGGATGTTTATGTGATGAGGATAAATTTGATTCGGGGAGGGGGTTTATGGAGAGAGAGAGAGAGAGAGAGAGAGAGAGAGAGAGAGAGAGAGAGAGAGAGAGAGAGAGAGAGAGAGAGAGAGAGAGAGAGAGAGAGAGAGAGAGAGAGAGAGAGAGAGAGAGAGAGAGATACATTAAGACGGATAAAGAAAAGGCAAAACGAAAGAAAAGGAAAGAGATGGGCAGACAAACACAATTCACACACACTCAGGCAGACACACAATCAGGTTTATAGAGAGGAAAGCAGAGAGGGAAGAGCGAGAGACAGATATATGTATAGATACAGAGATGAGTTCTTTAGACATGATAATAATATTCCGGCAAGTTGAGCAAGAGGCACTGTGACACAGTCTATGTCTATGTCTATATTCGGTTTATTAACTTATTTATTTTTAGGCTTCTCAATACCCTGAAAGCCCAGTACAAAATTTATTAATATTATTATTATTATTATTTTTTTTTTATTGAAGGAAAGAAACCTTTAACCTTTCAGCCCTCGACCACAAGTTAAATTTTTTTTTTTTTCAATTATAAAACGAACGGGAAAAAATCACTACCTAACAACTTTGATTTGTTTCTGCGTATTACAGAAGTTAGAAATAAAAAAAAAGAGTTGGGAAAATATCGTCAAAGTGCATAAAGAGCTCATTTTCAACTGAAAACAAAAACAAAAAACAAAAAAAACAACGGCGTTTGGTCGCGTCAAAAAGTACCAAAAGGCATCAAACAACCGCTTACTCTATCATTTATCCAATTTTTTTTTCTATATAATTATGTAGAAAGGAGAAAGACGTAATTACACTTTGTATTAAAAATCAACTCCTCGATCCAGCTTTAAGCTGAAAAATACTTCGGACATTAAAAAAAAACCTTGAATGATATAAATGATATAAATAAAAAGATCGTACTATTAAGAAATAACTTGAATATTATTTTGAAAAACCTTGAATGATATAAAAAAAACAACAACGTACTATCAAGAAATAACAGTTTTCTTCACACGTAAGTTGTTCTGTGTGTGTGTTTTGTTTTGTTTTTTAAGAAAAGAGAAGAGGTAGGTCTAGGCTTAGTTTTCCTGTAAATATCACCTTAGAGTCCACTATCGGGAGCGGATGCGCCAGATGTGTGAGTAATACTGGATAGTCTGGAACCAGAAATACGTGTCTCCGTTACAAACATGGTCAAGATTTCAGATCTAGACTGCGCTAAATCTAGAAACTTCTATATATGTGAGTTGTCTACTAAAATCACGAAGTTGATCGAGATCTAGAGGAAAAAAAAAACCATCTTGTACACCACCCCTCCCTCATCTCTTCTCTGTCTGTCTGTCTGTCTCCCTCTCTCTCTCTCTCTCTCTCTCTCTCTCTCTCTCTCTCTCTCTCTCTCTCTCTCTCTCCCTCTGCACACTCATACCCCTACACCCATGGTAAGACAGGAGCATTTTTTCACCCTAAGTTGATGCCTTACGTCATCTAGATCTGTGAAAATTTCAGCATCTCTGTAATTGACCGAGATTGATAAACAAGTCTATTGGATTGGGAATTAGAAAGTACAAGGCCAGTGAAAAATAACAAAATGACCATGGAGGTGCGGCACTTTTCTGTCCAGAAATGCGATAAATTATTGTTGAAACAACTGCCAGTTTTAGAAATACATGTTGATCTCTCTCTCTCTCTCTCTCTCTCTCTCTCTCTCTCTCTCTCTCTCTCTCTCTCTCTCTCTCTCTGTGTCTCTGTCTCTGTCTGTCTGTCTGTCTGTCTGTCTGTCTGTCTGTCTCTCTGTCTCTCTGTCTGTCTCTCTCTCTCTCTCTCTCTCTCTCTCTCTCTCTCTCTCTCTGTGCACACTCACACCTCTACACCCATGGCAAGGACAGGTGTCTGGTTTGACACAGTGCTCTGTCTAACTCTAGCAACCTTCGCCAGCGGCGGGAAAATTTCAACATCTCTTAATTCATCCAAATTGATAAACCCATCTGCTGGATTGGGAAATAGAAGGCGCTTTTTCTGCCCAGAAATGCGATAAATTATTGTTGAAACAACTGCCAGTTTTAGAGGTACATGTTGATGGATGTCTCTCTCTCTCACTCTTTCTCTCTCTCTTTCTGTCTGTCTGTCTGTCTGTCTCTGTCTCTGTCTCTCTCTCTCTCTCTCTCTGTGTGCACACTCACACCTCTACACCCATGGCAAGGACAGGAGCATTTTTGTTGCCAAAGTGCTGTCTTACATCTAGACCTGCGAAAATTTCAACATCTCTTAATTCATCCAAATTGATAAACCCACCTGCAGGATTGGAAAATTGAAAGTAAAAAATAATAAAATGGCCACGGAGGCGCGGCGCTTTTCTGTCCAGAAATGCGATAAATAATTGTTGAAACAACTGCCGGTTATAGTGGAGGTAGCTTCTATAGTCTGTCTGAGACTGGCGTGACAAGCGACACGTCTCGACCGCCGGGTGTCTGGTTTGACACAGCGCTCTGACTAACTCGACAACTCGCCAGCGGCGGGCAGTTCCCAACACTGGTTTATCCCTTTTATAATGCATTGTTTTGTGGGATAGTCTTCTGCAGCCTGTCATGGAATGGCGATCAGACTGGCGTGACAAGCGACACGTCTCGACCGCCAAGTGTCTGGTTTGACACAGCACTCTGACTATCTCGGGAACTCGCCAGCAGCGGGCAGTTCCCAACACTGGTTTATCCTTTTTATAATGCGTTGTTTTGTGGGATAGTCTTCTGCGGCCTATCATAGGATGGCGATCAGACTGGAAAATGGCTTAACATCTAGTCAATGCTAATTGAAGATTAGAGATAATTTTAAAAAAAAATCAAGAAAAAACAAAGGAACAAAAAAAAGCAACAACAAACAAGGCAAACCATCACCACCACCACCACGACCACGACCACAAACGACAAGAAGAATAAACAAAGCAAACCAACAACAACATAGAAACAAAGCAAGAACCGAAAACCAATTGTATAGTAATCTCTCTGCATTTCAGACTTCCGCTATTCACGATAAGAGTTTTAGGGGATTTGGGAAACGATAATAAACTAGAGCGTCTGGCAACATATCAACAGCGATGCCCGACGGAGGCTGTTTCAAATTTTTTAACAGGGGCTCTCTAGAGAAACATCGATCTGGATTGGCAGTACTACAGTGTACCAGGTAGTCTACCCATAAACAAGCCCTAGTCAGCTGGCCAATGATGTAACTAGGGCTGCAATATTTTCCCTTTTCATTAAGAAAACTTTTGTTTTTGGTCTTGTCGGGGAGGGTGTGTTTATCTCCACGGTCTGTCTTATCGGGGACGGTGTGTTTATCTCCACGGTCCGTCTTGTCGGGGAGGGTGTCTTTATCTCCACGGTCCGTCTTGTCGGGGATGGTGTGTTTATCTCCACGGTCCGTCTTGTCGGGGAGGCTCTGTTTATCTCCACTGTCCGTCTTGTCGGGGAGGGTGTGTTTATCTCCACGGTCCGTCTTCTCGAGGAGGGTGTGTTTATCTCCACGGTCCGTCTTGTCGGGGAGGGTGTGTTTATCTCCACGGTCCGTCTTGTCGGGGAGGGTGTGTTTATCTCCACGGTCCGTCTTGTCGGGGAGGGTGTGTTTATCTCCACGGTCCGTCTTGTCGGGGAGGGTGTGTTTATCTCCACGGTCCGTCTTTTCGGGGAGGGTGTGTTTATCTCCACGGTCCGTCTTGTCGGGGAGGGTGTGTTTATCTCCACGGTCCGTCTTGTCGGGGAGGGTATGTTTATCTCCACGGTCCGTCTTGTCGGGGATGGTGTGTTTATCTCCACGGTCCGTCTTGTCGGGGATGGTGTGTTTATCTCCACGGTCCGTCTTGTCGGGGAGGGTGTGTTTATCTCCACGGTCCGTCTTGTCGGGGAGGGTGTGTTTATCTGCACTGTCCTGACGTAGGTGTTGGTGGGGACGGATCATTCAGGTTATCTCCCTGGATTGTCAATTGTTAATAAATATTTTTACGTCATTACACCTAGTGAATCTAGAATTTTATAAGTTATTTTTTTAGCGGTTTTGAGGGTGGAGGTGGAGGTGGAGGAGCTCAGATAGCTCAGTCGATCGGTAGAGCCTTGGTCTGAAAATTCGAGAACCGGGGTTCCATTTCCAAACCGGAATATCCGGTGGTGGGATCGGATCCGGCGTAACTCTATCTTTGGCTTACCTTTTTCCTATTTTGGCTTATTTTTTTGTAGTTTGGCTCGGATTTTTCCTATTTTGGCTTACCTTTTTCCTGTTTTGGCTTACTTTTATTGTAGTTTGGCTCGGATTTTTCCTATTTTGGCCCGCTCCTACTTTAGCTTACTTTTTTGTCGTTTAGCTCTGATTTTTCCTATTTTGGCTCGCTCCTGTTTTGGCTTACTTTTTCCTATTTTGGCTCAAAGGGAAGGCGGCACTTCCGTCTAAACCTCAAACCATCGTCAGGTGCTTTAGAGTGAAGGGACTGGATCGAAAGGGACGCTGTTTCACACCTTGGGCTGGTCACGACGCCACGTTTTTAAATATTGGTATCGTGAAGTTTATCAATCAGTTGCCCAGGGCGAACCATTATCTGGTGGATTCACCTTTGATGTTCTCGATCATACTGAAGTGATCTGACGTGTGACACATCGATCTGTTTGTGGGCATTGAACCTGACTAGTTTAGCATCGTGTCTCTCTGTCTCTGCCTCTGTCTCTGTCTCTCTCTCACTCTCTCTCTCTCTCTCTCTCTCTCTCTCTCTCTCTCTCTCTCTCTCTCTCTCTCTCTCTCTCTCTCTCTCTCTCTCTCTCTCTCTCTCTCTCTCTCTCTCCTTTCTCTCAGCGTTGTTTTTTTAGACCTATATACTGTGCTTTCCTTCTCCCAATTTTATCGAAGGATATTATACAGTGGGATAGCTTGGGTTCATTTTTCCGTTCAAAACTTTTCTAGAGAATCGTATGATTTGGCTGTATGGGATCTTCAGACCGTATTTTCCCGTTCCTCAGATCTTCCGAGGAATTTTCGGTGTGGCTGTGTGGGATCTTCAGACATTATTTTCCCGTTCCTCAGATCTTCCGAGGAATTTTTGGTATAGCTCTGTGAAATCTTATACCGTATTTTCCCGTTCCTCAGATCTTCCGAGGAATTTTCGGTGTAGCTGTGTGGGATCTTCAGACCGTATTTTCCCGTTCCTCAAATCGTCCGAGGTATCTTCGGTGTGGCTGTGTGGGATCTTCAGACCATATTTTCCCGTTCCTCAAATCTTCCGAGGTATCTTCGGTGTGGCTGTGTGGGATCTTCAGACCGTATTTTCCCGTCCCTCAGATCTTCCGAGGAATTTTCGGTGTAGCTGTGTGGGATCTTCAGACCGTATTTTCCCGTCCCTCAGATCTTCCGAGGTATCTTCGGTGTTGCTGTGTGGGATCTTCAGACCGTATTTTCCCGTCCCTCAGATCTTCCGAGGAATTTTCGGTGTAGCTCTGTGAAATCTTATACCATATTTTCCCGTTCCTCAGATCTTCAGAAGAATTTTCGGCGTAGCTCTGTGAAATCTTATACCGTATTTTCCCGTCCCTCAGATCTTCCGAGGTATCTTCGGTGTGGCTGTGTGGGATCTTCAGACCGTATTTTCCCGTCCCTCAGATCTTCCGAGGAATTTTCGGTGTAGCTGCGTGAAATCTTATACCGTATTTTCCCGTCCCTCAGATTTTTCCGAGGTATTTTCGGTGTGGCTGTGTGGGATCTTCAGACCGTATTTTCCCGTCCCTCAGATCTTCCGAGGAATTTTCGGTGTAGCTCTGTGAAATCTTATACCGTATTTTCCCGTCCCTCAGATTTTTCCGAGGTATTTTCGGTGTTGCTGTGTGGGATCTTCAGACCGTATTTTCCCGTTCCTCAAATCTTCCGAGGTATCTTCGGTGTGGCTGTATGGGATCTTCAGACCGTATTTTCCCGTTCCTCAGATCTTCCGAGGAATTTTCGGTGTAGCTCTGTGAAATCTTATACCGTATTTTCCCGTCCCTCAGATTTTTCAGAGGTATTTTCGGTGTGGCTGTGTGGGATCTTCAGATCGTATTTTCCCGTTCCTCAGATCTTCAGAGGAATTTTCGGCGTAGCTCTGTGAAATCTTATACCGTATTTTCCCGTCCCTCAGATCTTCCGAGGTATTTTCGGTGTGGCTGTGTGGGATCTTCATACCGTATTTTCCCGTCCCTCAGATCTTCCGAGTTATTTTCGGTGTAGGTCTGTGAAATCTTACACCGTATTTTCCCGTTTCTAACATTTTCGAAGGAATTTGCGGATGATAATGATGATGATCCGGGAGATCTTCTTGGGGTGAAACTTGTCGGCCCTTACGAATTTAAGCCCTATTTTCCAAGACCCTATCGGCTTAAGCATCTAGCATGCAAGTAGCACACAATCAGTAGCTCCGAAAATGACCAGGGAATTATTTTGACACATTCGTGTTCAGTGCTACACACAAAGCTAAGGGGCGTAATAAGATTACCAACTAAATTAAGAGACGTTGGATTGACTTACGTTAACGGAGATCAAAATTGTCTCCCGCGACAAAAGGATGCGGAAGTACCCCATGGACATGCGTACTGCAGTCGGTCATTGCGCATGGCAGTGACCTGTGCCTTATAGTTCTGAATGATGGGGTATTGACCTGATGGACACAGTACACGGATTTAGAGAATCCCCGGCTGTCTCTTACGTCGTGTCCTTCCTTATTGGTTCGTTTATTGATCCAGTGAGCCCGAGGAACAATATTACTTCTTCGTGTCAACCAAGTCATCTACACACCCCTTCCCCCTCTGTCTATGTCTATGTGTGTGTGTGTGTCTCTCTCTCTCTCTCTCTCTCTCTCTCTCTCTCTCTCTCTCTCTCTCTCTCCTGTATCTCTCACAAAGACAC
>JAWDGP010007343.1:270000-275000 GCA_033675545.1 Elysia crispata
CACCAGTGTGTGCCTTAATAAATTAATGTTGGAAAGCAACAGATGCCAAATAGATGTGGATAATTACAATCATGATTGTATAGTTAAGAGTTCAATAACGATTGTTAGGTAGGAAAAAGTCACCTCTCTCTAAGTACCAGAAATATGTACAGGAAAATTTAGAACCTGGGCTAACTATGGGGGGCATCTCTCAGAGGTAGATTTTTAAGAGAAGTGAACAGTCCAGATTGAAGGATGCATCTATTGCATCCTTTCATAATCAACGTACCTAGTCAACGAATATTGTGATTTCCTTAAAGTTTGAAATATATAAACAATATTATCTGAATTTTCATGTGAATAACCCCCCTTTTGAAGAATTTAAAATAACATTATTCATTTTTCTTTACATTATTTATTTATTTAAATATTAGTTGTTTTTTGTGATGAGGGAGGGAGGGGGGGGGGGGGGGGCGGAAGAGGGTATAATTGCGGATAAGTCCTTGGGAAATGCAAACTTAGGAGACGAGAAACCATAGTGCAGTGTACATGTTTATAGTCATCCCTTGTGTATAGTTTTTGTTTTAAAACGTTCACCGAACTCCAGGCTAGTAGGCCTCCAGCCTCTTCTCCCGCCAAGCAGTTTTACGATGTTTTACGATGTAATCCATAACGCCTGGCTGACTGATTGTCCCAGATTTAGAGCCTGATGATTAGACTGTGGATTATCCAATCAATCCTCGCATCCGGTCCAGGTAGTGCAGGCAATCGCCTGCCTCGCTCTCTCTCTCTCTCTCTCTCTCTCTCTTTCTCTCTCTGTGGCTTTGTCTCACCCTCTCTGGTGTGTGTGTGTGTGGTCTCTCTCTCTCTGTTTGTCTCTCTGTCTGTCCTCCTCTCTCTATCTCTCTCTCTTTCTCTCTCTGTCTTTGTCTCACTCTCTGTGGCGTGTGTGTGTGCGTCTCTTTCTCTGTTTGTCTGTCTGTCTGTCCTTCTCCTCTCTCTCTCTCTGTCTCTCTCTCTCCCTCTCTCTCTGTCTCTCTCTCTCTCTCTGTCTCACTCTCTGTGGCGTGTGTGTGCGTCTCTTTCTCTGTTTGTCTGTCTGTCTGTCCTTCTCCTCTCTCTCTCTGTCTCTCTCTGTCTCTCTGTCTCTGTCTCTCTCTCCCCCCCTCTCTCTCTCTGTCTCTCTGTCTCTCTGTCTCTCTGTCTCTGTCTCTCTCTCCCCCTCTCTCTCTCCCTCCCCCCTCTCTCCGTGGCTCACGGCGACTGGCCTGGTTAGCCAAGTGGGCGTAGCGAATAGTCGGAGTGGTGGTCCGGATTACAGGATTACTGGATGCATTATGCAGGCACGGGTGGATCACTGCGACTGTATTGATTATCGGGATGCTCTTGGGGAGGGAGGGAGGGAGAATGTGTGAGGAGGAGGGGGAGAGGGGGGGGGGAGAAGAGAGAAAATGATGGGACGTTGAGATTCTGATGTTGAGGACTTAACATAGACAGAAGGGAAGCGTGCGTTTGTGGCTGAATGACAGGGGACGCGGAAAGGTTTGGAGAGGGGGTGGGCTTGGGGGGAAAGGAACACGCACACACACACACACACATAAAGGATAAAGAAGAGAGGAAGAGGGTAGGTGGGGAGGGTCAGCTGCGATTCTGGATGGATAACCTCCTATACGGATAACGACCATGGGGTTTAGAAAGCTTTTTGTTATCTATAGGTTGTAATGAACGCTTAAAGCTTTGGGAGCAGAAGCGTGCAAGCTACTAATTCCGTAAGATTCAGGAGATAAAGACAGAGGTAGAAAAGTTCGCGGGTGATAATGGGTTTTAGGCTTAACTCGCGCTAAGACTGGGGCTCGGAGATTAGGGTTTGAAATCGGAAGAGAGAAAGAGGACGAGATGTGAAGAAGAGATTCAGGATGAATGGGGGAGAGAGAGGAAGGATACATAGATAAATCGATATATAATAGAGAGACTGATTGAGATGGATAGATACATAGATCGATAGACACAGAGAGAGAGAGAGAGAGAGAGAGAGAGAGAGAGAGAGAGAGAGAGAGAGAGAGAGAGAGAGAGAGAGAGAGAGAGAAGGGGCAGTAACTCGTAAAATATTTGTTGCGCTTTAGATTGTCTCTCTTTACGAATTTGTTAAGCGTAACAGTATTCAGAACGGAAATTTGCAAACTAAAACTAATTCTTTCAAGGATGTTGTATTTGTTATATAAATGAACTTTAGACTCAGAATCAAGTTCCGTTCCTTGTAATTATCAAGTGTTTATGTTCATTTAAAATTGTATTTTTTTTTTTAAATAAGAAACCTAGTTAAATATGGTATCTAAATGGCATCAACATTTTGTGGTCGAGAGCACACTATGCTATCGCAAATCTTGTAAAAGAAAAAACAAAGCAAAAATGATTGTTGCATTTCATCCGATTTCCCTTATGATTACTTGAAGAAACATAAATATCATAATATAAAGATCGTAACCTCAAACGTGTAACGGGTCATCAGATTTTTGTGGGCCGCCAATAAAACAAAAAAAAACAAAAAAAAAAAAATTTAAAAATGCGGAAAAGCTACTCTAGATCACGCGATTTTACGTGGGCATATTTTTAAATCCTAAATTTGTTTGGCGGATTTACAAAACGACATTTTAAAACCCTATTTAAACCCTATTACGCGTGCGAGACAAGCCATTGAGCTAGAAGGTGTAACGTTATAATTATGACGTCCCATACTTCCTCACTTCCTCACCTTTGATACAAATTAAAAATGCGATTCCTCTCTTGCAGGTGTGACTTTTTCCTCACCATTTTTTCATATAGCACCGATTCATTCTTTTTCTCGCATTAAATGTCACCTCCTTTTTACTTCCTAGAGTTCACAACCGATTATTTCATTAACTAATCTCTTAAGAAGAAATTAGTTTTTTTTTTTTTTACACTTTATCATCATTTCCAGATCTTTGCGGAAAGTTTGAGGACATTCTATCTTTATCCCGACTTACGAAAAAAAAAAAAAAAAAAAAAAAATCCGAAGCTTTGTGGTTCGTTTTGAGCTAAGACCATGTCAACATTTCCTTGTGTTTCCCTTCAGTCGGTGAACTTGTCTTCTCCCACCTTACCTTGCCTGTCTTCAACATTTAGCGCACGTTAAATCTTGTTGTTTCCACGCAAATGGATTAACGACTGCTCAAGCTGTCGTTTAAGTGTTTCCCCCCTCCCCCTAACTCCCCCCCTTCCCCAAGCAGCTGGCTTTACCTCCCTTGAAGGCCGTTGCCACGTTGAAAGAGATACGGGGGGGGGGGGGGGGATGCACAGAGGAAGATTAACTTAATACAATTGTCAAAAGCTATCGTTAACTTAACCGCTTGGATGGCCTTAAACTTTGTCGAGGGGGAAAATAAGCCTAGATGTGCTTATCTTATGTTGGAGATGATGATCCAGTATGTTGCGGTGAAAAGAGGAATGGGGTTAATATTGAGGAGGCTTACGTCGTTAGTTAGCTTACTTTGTCTTTATAATTGCAATACACACAAGAAAAAAGGAAACAAAGCTAAAAACGTAGCAAAACAGGAAGACGGTAACACCTTATCACCCCCCCCCCCAAACTACCAACAAAAAAAAAATAATAAATAAATGAAAAGGCCAGGTTTGGTCTCTTTTCTTTTGAAATTTAAGAGCCTTGTAACACCAAAAAAAAAAAAGGATTTTTAAAACTAACATTCATTAGAGATATCATTGTTTCAGTTAATAAGAAAGAAAAAGCAGTAAACAATCTAATATTCTCTGACCGAGCTGCTCTACTTGGGCAAACAATTTCTCCAGTTGGACCATTGTGGGTATGTATGGAGCCGTGAAGCGGTGGATAACAAACGATAATATAACAGCGCCTACATGGAGCCTTGGGTATTTTCCGTGTTTCCCGAAGTCCCTGATACCTGAACCAGATTACTTGGCCCTGTCCCGTCATCTCTTAATTAAGACAGTTTTGAGACCGTTTGATTTTACATGGTGGGCATGTTTGACTTGAAAATAACCCGGGATCATCAGCAGGGGCTGGATATATGGGCTACATCAAACAATTAGTGAACCACCAGTAGGTCTTCTATAGACGGCTATTATATTAGTCACCTGAGATAAGATAACCTAGGATTCTGATACGGAGTCCTCCAAGCCTTGTTACCAGTCCTGCCGCCATTGTCTTCACGATCATGCATGTTCGGACCACACCCACTGCCCAACCAGTGTAAGAAGACGTCCCGCGATTATGGATGTTGCTGTAGTGATGTGATTAGTCATAACAACACCGTCACGTATAAAGCTAACAGTGCGCGAAACAGCGGCATAATTTTATCTCAGTCTTAATCTCTATAAATGAAGCAAGACGCATGTCGTGTCTGCTTATCTCTGGCCATGCTTCATCGCTTGGGAGCTGTTGTCGTGGTCGACTCCAGAACTTTGCGGTCGGCAATATATATATATACATCCAGTAAGAGGGCGCTAGTTGGCGCAGACGTTAAAGTCTCGGACTATTGTGCGGAAGTACCGTGGTTCGAATCCTGCGCTGGCCAATCTGGTCTTGGGGCCGGATCTCATCTAACCAGCCCTATTCATGGCTTGACGGAGGCCCAATAGTCTCTGTGGCTGTAGAGGTTCAGTTATCTCTGGGACTGAGAAGAAGCAGTAGCACTCCCTTGCTGTACGCACCAGTTTCGGCCCCGAAAGGCTAATCGTTTAAAGAGGGCGCAGGATCAACAACAAACATACACATCTAGTAAGAAGCTGTAAACTCTAAGAGCCTCATTACTTTCTAACCTTTCTCAAAGTCTCGGTGTCGACGACTCCGATACAATCGACTCCCAATACCGTATGCGAATTATTTATTTGTTTCCACTGGGAGCCTCAAGGCAATTTGTACCAGGGAATTACACGTGTTGCGAAACTGCAAATTGAAAGATACACAGAGACGTGCTTGTTTGATTGAACTGTTGTTTTTTTTTTTTTTGGTTGTTGTTGTTGTA
>JAWDGP010007343.1:282500-330739 GCA_033675545.1 Elysia crispata
CAGTAGCGCTCTAGCAAAGCTCTCTGATCAGAAAAAAGGAAAACACAAAGAAAGAATCAAAAGCCCTTTGAGTTCCCTGGAAATCCCCTCCAAAAAGGCAACGCTTTGACACAAAGCCTCGTTGGGGCTTAGCGATCAGCACCAGCAACATCACGCGCTTACAACAACAACAAACAACAACAATAACAGCAACAGCATCCACAGAGCCAGCGATGATGAGAAAGATGATGAGGATCACGGTGTTAGCGCTGGAGAGACTAGCAGATAATAAGCACGGAATTCTGGGAAGGCAAGCGAACAGACAGGCACGGAAAGGGGCGAAAAAGATGAGGGCCGCGTAAGCCCTTCTCCTAATCCGCCTTATTTTTCCGTGATTCCCCCCTGCTAAACTGCCTAACCCAATCAGAACTCGCCGGCGCGGGTCGATGGCCAATCGGATTTCCAGGCTGAGCGATGGATTTGCCTCCTGTCGAATTTGGAAAAGAAGTGTTGTGGGACTTAGCAAACGAATGGGATGGAGAGTTTTACAGAAAGAGAAGATGGAGGCAAAGAACGAGAGAATGGGTTTACTTGGGATGAAGCTTACCAGATAAATCGTCCACGTGAGGGAAGGAATGAGGCTAAGCTGGGAGAGAGAAAAGATGGAAGAAAGGGAGGGGTGGGGTGGGGGGGGGGAGGATTTCTCGATTATCCTTCACCATAATGTACACATGTATAAATTGCCCGCGTTAAAGAAAAAAAATGTTTTGAAATATTTTTACAGCTGCTTATTTCGTGCCATCACAACACTGTGGCAACTTGTTTATTCCGCTTCTCTCTGCATCAATCTGCTCTCTCTGAAGTAATAATCAAATTATTTCCAAATTTAAATCCAATTTCAGTTTTTGAATTTCGAAATCGTCCGGTTGGTCTGCAAATCAAGAGGTTCAAGCAAAATTATTTAACCAAGAATTATTGTTTTACTAAACTATTAACATTAGGGGATCATCAGGCGGTTGCTATTGACGCTCTTCTCTTTCTATATGTACAACTATCTGGGTACCGGTGAAAGGCCGGAGTACAGTAGAGAGCTATTTGCGGACAAGCTTGACTGACAAAGTACTGCAGCATGAGGAAGTTCAGACCTACCATCGCGCGGGCTAGAGCGGGCTGCGGAGCTACCGTCTAGTTTAAGCCGGAGTCACGCAATATGCGGGATGGATGGGTCAACAAATCAGAATATTAACAGCAGGGTTATGAACCTATATACACAGTAAGATGCCCTTCAGCTAGCCAGTGCCTGCTCGCGACTTTCTAAAAATAGTGGGGGGAAAGCACCAAAAAACAATAAGAAAGAAAGAAAGAAATATTAAAAAAAAAAAAAATCCGAAGAAACTCGGAAGTGTATATTTTCGGCTTGATTTAGGTGTAAGCTTGTGATCACTACTGTCATGGTGTTTAAGCTGAGGTATCCGCTACGCCATTTCAGATTCACGATCTCGATCTGAGCAAACGATATCATTTTTTTCCCTCCTGGCTTCATCAACAAAACTTATCAATTATGAATAAAAAGCATCAACCTTGTTAATAAAAGTAGCCTTACCAACAAGGCATCATTATTCTCTGTAGTCACCGAGCCTCGTTTTCGTTACTTCTGTTATTGATACAGAGAGGAGGCCCGGTGGCTGGGGAGTAAAGCGCTCGCCCTGACATCTGCAGAGACATTCTGCGCGTGGCGTGTTCGATCCCAACACCGTTCGTGCGCGAGTTTGATGCTTCATCTTTCCAGTTCCGTCCTGCTTCATACAAGCTCATTTTGATATTTAGAAATAAAACCTGGCCTAGTATTATATGTATCTTGTTGCGAATGGGCTAAATCACACGATCCAACCAAACATTGAGATATGTGTGTGTATGTATGTATGTATGTGTGTGTATGTGTGTGTTTATATATATATATATATATATATATATATATATATATATATATATATATATATATATATTAGAACCGAGTGAAGTGCATGTAAGAATTCAAACATCGTGCGTTACCCTCCTCCCCCCCCCCTTTTTTTTTTTTTTTAACCTTTTATATTTCATTCTTATCCGAAGTAAGAATCAAAAGCGCCACAAAAACAGTAATAATACACAGTATGTGGCGGTCCAAGATTAAGCGCGTATGCCAGTGAGGAAAGGTAAAAGATTTAGGAAAGACCTAATATACAATTTATATAGCAGCGCAAAGAAATATAGAACGATAGAAACTGGAATAAAACCTGGCTGAAAAAATTTCGCCTGATATATGTAATTTTAACAAATAAAAGAAAATTCAATTTCCATAGATCTGATCTGAGGTTTAGAGTGGAGATCCAGGGACCGAAAATCTTTCCTTTTTCATATAGAGGTAACGCATAAATGACCTTTCAACCATCATCTCTTTCAGGCAGACACTTAAATGACCTTTCAACCATGACCTTTACTTTTATCTTTTTGGTCAAGATGGTCGAACTTTCAAACTGCCTACTCATTCATGTTCCGCGTGTGTGCCTGAAGATGAATAAATCAAGTGTTCCTTGCTTCTTATGTGAGATGAACGGGAATTGAAAAAAAAAAAAAATCTGTATTTTGGTTTGAGAGTAACATTGCGCTTGTTGAAAATAATGTTCCTTTCTAACGGAATTGCGTCATGGGGTTTTACATCCTTTTTAGTGGGCGTTGGTTTCCGTCGGCTTCATGATCACAAACTTTATGTCAGTCAACTTACTTTTTTGAGGATCGACACCATAAAATCGTAGATGATGAAAAGAAAAAAAAAAAAAAAAGAAAAATCTTTTATTGAAACTTCTACAAAACATAAATGTAAGCAATTGTGAAAGATACATGCGAAGCACCTTTTCCAACTCAACATTAGATTTCATTGGCAAACCGGGAGAGAGAGAGAGAGAGAGAGAGAGAGAGAGAGAGAGAGAGAGAGAGAGAGAGAGAGAGAGAGAGAGAGAGAGAGAGAGAGAGAGAGAAACCGGCCACCTATAATTGCTTTATTATCGCCGGCTAGGACTCACGGGCGGAAACTTAGGGGGCACATTAAATTGATAAAAACAATTTTCGTTTTGTTTTGTTTTTAATAATGATAATAATATATATATATATATTTCACTTGTTGACTAGTTCGTAGTTTGCCACGAACTTTTTCTCTACACCCTTTTACTACCGAGCAAATTAGGGTAATCTAAACAAGTATCATTACTAAACAAAGTCCCACCACCGTGACGTACAACCTCCCCAATTATCCCGAAGATTCTTATACGCAAACCACAAGATGTTATCTCTTGTTAACAAATCTGACGTTGATTCTGAAATATGTACCAACAAGCGAACCAGTCGTGGATCACGACAATCATTAATAAACAAATATAACATAGATTCCACCCCCCCACCCCCCACTCTCTCTCTCTCTCTCTCTCTCTCTCTCTCTCTCTTGCCAATCGAACTTGTTTACTCATGTCCCTCCCCCATCCTTCTCTTCTGTCCTATCAGGATAAAATATCAAGTTCCTCATTGAAAGGCGAGTGGCGTCGCGGCCAAATAGGATTAGAATCGCCGATGCCAGACGCGAATTACCTCCCTTTCATCATTGAACGTTAAATACATTGATTATTTCCCTTTTCATGCTCTCAATTTAGCATGGCTTCATTGAGTCGTCTGATTGGATCAAAAACAGGATAATCGGCCGTACTTGCATATATAGAAGACCCAGAGAAGCGCTAGCGCTCTCGATTGCTCTCGGCTCATATCAAAGAGAAAAAGAAAAATCCCGATGCAGTAAATCCCTGGGTAGCAATACTTGTATAACAGATAAGGATGTGTGTACGCAGGGGCAATAATTATTGGCGAGGCTTTAATGCGTATTTAATAAGCATAATGCCGTCCCTAATTTAACTCCCTCCTTTGATCGCATATTAACCTGGTCCGTGTCAGCATGAAAAGCTTAAGGTGAAATCACGGTTTTGTTGGGTTTTTTTTTAATTGAATTGACCAACGCATTGTGTCGTGCTTATTGGATATCATCTACTTCTATTTTTCCTGGGCTGGCGCTGAAAGTGTGCTTCGGCTTATCTCATTTTTTGTTGTTGTTTAATTCGGACAAATATTGCAGTAAAACTATGCATTGATCCTGGTTTTGTTGTTGTTGTTGTTGCTTCTGCTATTTTCTTGTTGTTGTTGTTGTTGTTGTTGCCGTAACTTCTATTTCCCAATACCCTCTTTAAAACGTCTTCTTCTTTTTCATCGTCCTCATAATTTTACCATCACTATCATCACCGCTACCACTGCTGCTGCTATTACTATTCTGCTGCTGTTACTACTACTACTACTACTACTACTACTACTACTACTACTACTACTACTACTACTACTACTACTACTACTACTACTACTACTACAAATACTACTACTACTACCACTACTACTACTACTACTACTACTGCTACTACTAGCTGCAGCAGCAACAACTGCTGCTGCTGCTGCTACTACTACTACTACTACTACTACTACTACTACTACTGCTGCTGCTGCTGCTGCTGCTGCTGCTACTACTACGCTACTGCTACTACTGCTGCTGCTTGCTGCTGCTGCTGCTACTGCTGCTGCTGCTGCTGCTGCTGCTGCTGCTGCTGCTGCTGCTGCTGCTGCTGCCTACTGCTGCTGCCGCTGCTGCTGCTACTACTGCTGCTGCTGCTACTGCTGCTGCTGCTGCTGCTGCTGCTACTACTACTACTACTACTACTACTACTACTACTACTACTACTACTACTACTACTACTACTACTACTATTACTGATATATCAACGATTATTTTAGTAATATTTACCTGTTTCAATCTGCTATGAACGACGTTGTTGATGACTGTAGAGTTAGTTACATAGAATATCTAGAAGCATAAGGAATGTTTTGATTTAGCTACATATCTATCGATAGAGATAGACAGAGGGAAAGCAAGATAGATAGATTGATGGGTTGATCGATCGATTGATTGATTGGTTGATTGATTGATTGGTTGGTTGATGAATTGATTGATTGATTGATTAATTGATTGATTTATTGGTTAATTGATTGATTGGTTGATTAATTGATTGATTGATCGCAAATGTTATAACCCCATTCCACCATGAGCGGTGATAGATGGATGTATAGATAGTTGAACAGATAGATCGGTAGATAAGTCGCCATATATTTATTGAATTTCAGGAATGGTGAGGCACGAAAAAAAAAAAAAAAAAAGATAGGAGATTAGTGTGTCGAGAAGAAGCGACCTGCAGAGAGCGATAATTAGGCTGGAAGTATAATTTATTTCTCGAGTATCCTGCGCTAGAGAGAGAGAGAGAGAGGCAGAAGACTCGGCCAGGAGGTCGATAAATTCAAGGATAAGCGTATTAATTCGGTTTAATACCTTGCTTAAGCAGACAAATTAGGATGGGATATTGAATATGGAGGGATGTTCAAGGAAGAATAGAAAGAAGGGGAGGAGAAAGAGAGAAATAAATAAAGAGAGAAAGAGAGAGAGAGAGAGAGAGAGAGAGAGAGAGAGAGAGAGAGAGAGAGAGAGAGAGAGATGTGGGGGAAGCAAAAAGATATGATGTTAAAGATGGAAGGAGATGAGAAAGAAGTAAAGTAAGTCATACTCTGTGATTATAGAAGAAGAAGAAAGAGAGAAGCTGACAATGAGATTATTATGGTTTTGATCACTTTAAATTAAGTAATTATGATTGATAGATGCAGGTATTAAGTAGAGAGAGAGAGAGAGAGAGAGAGAGAGAGAGAGAGAGAGAGAGAGAGAGAGAGAAGGATAAATAGAGGAAAGAGAGAAGGCAATGAATCACGCCAACGGTGGCGAAAAACCGGATGCCTGTGAAAAAATATTGAGTAAACATTTCAGATTCGTTTCCTTGAGAGTTAAAACATTTATTCTGTACTATTACGGTTGAAGCTAGCAGGGAGGTCACACAAAATTCAAGCTTCATATAACTAAAGATAAAGATAAATATATATATATATATACATATATATATATATATATATATATATATATATATATATATATAGGCTAATGGAGCTTAGTATTCTTTTCATATATATATATATATATATATATATATATATATATATATATATATATATATATATATATATATCTAAGCCCCATTAGCCTATTTCGAATTTAATGCGTTCCCACAAAAGCTGGCTCAGGTTACACTATCACACTATCTATGCTTAATCGTTTTGAACTCGGGGAAAATCTGCTGTGTTGATTGGGATGAGGCATGCTCTTCAGAATGAGGATTTGACTTAGGAAATTTAATGATGCACTTTGAGAGACTTGCACCTGCACTTTCGATCTTCTTTTCTCATCCCGAAACACAAAACAAAACAAAATAAAAACGACCAATTAAAATAAGACCTTCAACAAATTTACAGTAAGGAGCGCGCTTGTATTGTATTCAGACCAGCTTCATTTTTTTTCCCATGTTATCTTTAAATAGATTTAAATCATCTCATCATATCGAAACCTCAAACTGCGAATTTAGAATATCAAAGGCTTAAGGTGCTGCTAACCTGGTGTTTGTCACGGACATTCGTGAACGCTTAGCGCTAGAATCGTTAAGCGTTGCTCTTGATACAAGCGTTGAAAAAAAATAAAAGGTTGTAAGTATCCAATTAGTGGACCCGACTACAGGCAGGAATCCGTGTCAGATGTGGCCGTAATGCGATTATTAGTTTAATTGAGTGACACCGGCTTAGAGATTATGATCGCGAGACTGTCTTAATGAGGGATCATCGGGGAGCGGTGAGTGCAGGACAAGACAGTCCTGTGATTAGGTTCACTGGTGGAGACCTTTCATTGAGTGCGGTTAGAAGTTCTTAGGCTCACTCACACATTCTCTCTCTCTGTCTCTCTCTCTGTCTGTCTCTCTGTCTCTCTCTGACTTTCTGTTATCCTGACTCTCTCTCCCTCTGTCTGCCTGTCTGTCTGTCTGTCTTTCTGTCTGTATGTATGTCTCTCTCTTTCTCTCTCTCTCTCTCTCACTCCCTCTTTCTCTCTCTCTCTCTCTCTCTCTCTCTCTCTCTCTCACTCCCTCTTTCTCTCTGTCTGCCTGACTCTCTCTCTCTTTCTCTCTCTCTGTCTGCCTGACTCACTCTCTCTCTCTCTCTATCTCTCTCTTTCTTTCTCTGAGTCTCTGCGAGTCTCTCTCTCTCTAAGTCTATCTCTCTGATATTCTCTCTCTCTCCCCTTTAATAATAACTCATATGAGATTACCACTTGGCTACTTTCCAGCGCACGTGGCGACGTTAAAATCCCGCGATGTAATGATCCATGTCAATATCACGACGGGGGTCCAAATCACGACTGTGCAAGTAAAGACGCAGGGAAACTTTAAAAAATTGAGAGTTTAATGACTTTGGGTTACTCCAGATCCAGGGATACGTTACACTCGCAGTTAATTGTATCGCCCCAAAGGATGTCCTAGACTATATCTCGAAACGCAAATATCCAGAGATGGAAAATAGGCAGAGAACGAGTAAAAGAAAAAAAAAAGGAAGAGTATGACAAGAGGAGGAGGAGAAGGAGATGGAGGAGGAGGAGAGGCAGTATGCCAAGTGGTGGGTTCGGGAAGAACGAAAGGGAGGGATCGACTAGAGGGAGAAGGAGATGGAGGAGGAGGAGAGGCAGTATGCCAAGTGGTGGGTTCGGGAAGAACGAAAGGGAGGGATCGACTAGAGGGAGAAGGAGATGGAGGAGGAGGAGGAGAAGGAGATGGAGGAGGAGGAGAGGCAGTATGCCAAGTGGTGGGTTCGGGAAGAACGAAAGGGAGGGACCGACTAGAGGGAGAAGGAGATGGAGGAGGAGGAGAAGCAATATGCCAAGTGGTGGGTTCGGGAAGAACGAAATGGAGGGATCGACTAGAGGGAGAAGGAGATGGAGGAGGAGATGGAGGAGGAGAGGCAGTATGCCAAGTGGTGGGTTCGGGAAGAACGAAAGGGAGGGATCGACTAGAGGGAGAAGGAGATGGAGGAGGAGGAGAAGCAATATGCCAAGTGGTGGGTTCGGGAAGAACGAAATGGAGGGATCGACTAGAGGGAGAAGGAGATGGAGGAGGAGGAGGAGAAGGAGATGGAGGAGGAGGAGAGGCAGTATGCCAAGTGGTGGGTTCGGGAAGAACGAAATGGAGGGATCGACTAGAGGGAGAAGGAGTAATGGATTATGTTAAAAACTAGGAGTTTCCGACATACAAGACAAAGGCCACTGCACACAGTAATACGAAAAATTCACACCAACGATGGTATTTAGGCAGCTTTAAAACGTTTGTTATTAAAATTAATAAAGTAACTTTCAATTGGAAATGACAGTTATTATAATGAATACTTAGCGTCATGCAATACCAATACTTAATGGCTCAAGGAGAACAGTCGGTTTCAGTCTCTGTCTGTGGCCCTTCCGCTGTTCTCTCATGAGAAAAACCCTGATCATCCGAGTCTCCCCAGTTTATATCTATCTGTACTCCCATTCGTTAAAAAACTCATTGCACACTCACACCATAATCAAAATTCAATTGCAATATTATTCACTCAAAGGCTGGCTTTTACATTCTTTACAAAGACAATCCAATTAACCCTTTCATACAATGAACTCGCTAACAGGATATATTTATAGATTTGCATAAATCCGTGTTGTTTATAAATTGTCTTGTGTATAAGAAGCAATCACCATTGGAATTTAGAATAGTTCCACAAAAGTCGAATCTTTAAGAACCTGGAAAAGTGCCCAACTATGGAAAGTCACCCATCCAAGGAATGGAAAATTGCTGCAGAGCCCGCGCATTTTTTTTTTTTTTAATCGCTGTCACTCTTTTTCAATTGTCATACCACTCATGGTAGTAATTAAAAAAATAATAATAATGATTTTATATATATATATATATATATATATATATATATATATAATTGGATTTTATTAAAGTGAAAAAGTTGATACCAAAAGCGTCCACCACGACTGGGTTTTTTTTATACCAGGTGGTTCCTACTCGAACTTCCACTGAAAGACGTTCGCGAGAATCAACAGTGTCTCGTTGTTTGTTGACGAAAACTAGCCGGAACCTCACGATAATTATGGCAGCTGGTGTTAACATGGTATTCTACCAAATTCAGTAACAGATCCCCATGTCTGTCAATATATGTATATACCACACTGGTAGGATTTATGTGAACATGATTGAAGCACGGATTGTTGTGGTTCCGTGTCCTGAAAGCCGGCTCGAGTAAGTCGGATTAGCCTCCCTTTGCCACAGGGGGATAACTCTCAAATTTAATTTGCCTTCCAATCGCATTAGTGGCTAGATTCTCTCAGGTAAGCATATTGAGCATCCCACTCAGCTACCTCTGAGGATGACACTCCTCCCCACCCCCCCACTTCCCCATCCTTCACGCCACTCTCTTTCACCTCGCGTCTATTTCTTCGTCATGGTGCTCCCTCTTTTGCTCATATATTTCTTTCTTTCTTTCTTTCTTTTTTTGACATTATCATTTCACACATTCTGATACCCTTTATCAGTTGGGACTATTTGCATGAAAAAATATTTCTGTTACTGTTTTTTTTCCTTCCCCTAACGCCTTTCAGAGCTCAATTTTATCGTCTATTTTGTCTGCCCGTGCGCGTAGGATATAAATAAGAAAAAGAAGTGAGGAAAAGTAGGATGTTGATATATATATATATACTTAAAACAGGGAGTTTAGAATTATAATTTTAGTGTTAATTCCAAGAAAAGGGATCCTGTTGCTTCTTCTTTCTCGATTTTTTGGGGAAAGGGGTGGGGTGCGGGGGGAAGAAATGCAGCAACGATGTAAAAATCAGATTGGAGCGAAAATTGAGAATTTATTTAATTTTCTATTCTTTATTATTTTGTTTATTTATTTCCTTTTTAAATTTTTTTCCTTTTTTTTTTTTTTTTAAAGATTTTTCGGATAGTGAGTACTTACGCGACCTTAAACTTGCTTGGGGTGGACCTGTATGCCGCAGTGTTATGTTATTGCGTTCCACAGATACGATTAATTTGTTATCATTTCCGAAACGAGTTTTCTCTCAAGTAAATCCTCCAGTGGCACTGGACTTTAACAGTCATAGTTCAGACATGCCAAACTATGTCTTTCTGTGACTTTTTTGCATTTTGATCACCTGTCTACCTCTTTCTTTCTCTTTCCCTCTCTGACTGTATCTCTGTCTCTGTCTGCCTCTCTCTCTGTTTCTGTCTGTTTGTCTGCCTGTCTGTGTGTCTGTGTCTGTGTCTCTCTCTGTCTCTTTCGCAGCCCCCTCCCCCCTCCCAAAAAAAGAAAAAAAGAAAAAAAAGATCCATCTTTATCTATCAGCTTGCTTGCCTCCCTATCGATCATCTATCTTTCTACCTACTTATCTATCTACCTATCGACCCAGTAACCTACCTGCTTATCTATCTATTTATCTATTTATGTATCATCTACTTACCGACAGAGTAACCTACCTGCCTATCTATCTATTTATCTATTTATGTATCATCTACTTACCGACAGAGTAACCTACCTGCCTATCTATCTATTTATCTATCTATCTATCTATCTATCTGTCTATCCATCTATCTATCTATCTATCTATCTATCTATCTATCTATCTATCTACCTACCTACCTACCTATCTATCTATCTATCTATCTACCTATCTATCTATCTATCTATCTATCTATCTATCTATCAATCTCACGATCCCTCTATGCCCGGTGTCGTTGCAGGGCTCTATTTCGGAGGATAAAGGAGAAGAAACCCCACCTGCCCTACCGTAATCAATGGTTTTCCTCCTTCAGTAAGTCTTTGGCCTCGCAGAATCGTTGGGATTTCCCCATGACTGCACGTGCACGGCACCAGCTCAGCTCAGCTCACAGAGCTGCCCTAGCCCTCAGACGGGGCAGTCTTTGTCGCACGTCAGTTCTGTAGGAGTTACTATTAACGGCCACTTGCTCGCTTATTTGGGCTTCAGCATCATTAGTGGAGCCCAAGAGGTATCTTTCCACGTGCGGGCAAGCCGTTCCGGCTTGATTCCGTACGGGTTTTAGATTCTGCACCGAGAGTATACATCACATAAGTGGGCATGTAAAAGAGACTAAGAGAAGCAGCGCTAATTGCCCGGGGTTATAACCCGTGTATTGGCAAGCTCTTCTCTATTTAATCGCCCTTGCCGTGTCAACTTGTGTTTGTATCCGTGCGAACTGTGTCAATGAGCGACTCAATTACGGGTGGAACCGCTTTCACCGCCCGACTGAGCTTAAACATGGCCCGAGGATGAGCGGTTTTTTGGTATTGATGGATTTGAATATATTCCTGTGTTTAGCCTTGGAATTTCAGGGATGAGGCTTAAGTTAACGTACCAGATGCCCCCTCCCGGTTACTTTACACCAGATGTAGGGAATTATGATGCGCTGGCGATGCGGTGAAAATCAAAGTACATCATCATTCGAAACTTATCACCTGAGCATGAGCCTGGTGGAAAAAAAAATAGAAATTATTTAAAAGACTGATAAAATCTGTCTCAATTGCGTTAAAAATCCCTGTGGTCTTGTCAATAACGTCGTTATAACACGATTCTGTAATTGTTTATCCCCCCCCCCCCCCCCCCACGTGGACAGATCAACTGGTCCAGGCGTCCGCCACATTCAGGACTTTCACATGTAAAGCTTCTACGGAGCTAGTTTTCCTCCGCCTGAACTTGCTGCTTTATATCCAGATGTTTTAAAACACGAATTTAACTTATTGAGTTCATCAGATAGTTCAATATATCTTTGAATAAAAAAAAAAAAATTAAACAGACGGTAGCTAACGGTCTTAGCGACGGTCTATCCATATGAAAATTTTAGGTTTCTTTTCGAGTCACAATAATTGCATCTCACGAATAGGATAAATTTATCAACATTTTTTAAACACGTCTAAATAGGCCTATATTCTCTGAGAAAACCTTCTTGTGGCCTTCAGGTAAACGAGAAATGCGAGACTCAAAACTCATCTCTCTTTGTGTTTCGACCTTTCTACTTTTTTTTTTTCTTTTCTAGAAACGAATAAAAAGGAGCTTCAGTTGAACGACAAGTATAATATCAGGATCGTTGTTGACACCATCATAGATACATGGATATTTAGAACCTTGGCTCTCTCTTCCCCCGCTTCCCTCTCGTTACCTCGTCACCTTGTTATTCACCTGCCCAGGCCAGCAGCATCTACCCGGGAGGTTCAATCATAGAGGGCTGGCGGGAAGGACACTGGAGCAAATAAGAGGCCAATAACAAAACAAAACAAAACGAAAACCAAAAGAAAAAAAAAAAAGACATCCCAATCCGCTTCCGTGACTACTACTGAGGCTGGGCACGCGAGACAGGACCCTGATTCGATATTAGCTGCCTAATTTGGTGAATAATACTCCAGGAAAAATTAATCACTTGTGATAAGACCGCAGATTATATTAATATTATCGGAAGCTGCTGTGGAGATGGGTCAGGTTATATTGGAAGTACCGGTAATACTGCGGAGCAGCGCAGACGAGCAAAGCAAGCCGCAGCGACTCTTATCGGCGATTGGCTCAACCGCTTGTCAAAGCCGCGTGGAAGCAATCCTGTTTGTGATGAAAGTGCGCAGATATTGATTGCGTCATCAGGCGGGCCGCAGTTCATCGATAGGCCAAGCCCAGCCGTACGCGGAAACGATGCGTTCGAAATAATCTACAGACCAAATAGCGTGTGTTATTTGTCAGTGCCAGTGGTGCCTGCCACCGGTTGTGATTATAGTGTAAGTCTTCCAGTATCGGGATCCATTGCCCTGGAGCCGCTAAAACCGGCAAGGTTGCTGCAGGCCAGGGCGTGGACAACAAGGTGTCCTAATTGGGCTCTGTCTCGTGCGCCGGGTTTTAATGCTCCGCTGCAAATCGTCCAGGGCGGGGAGGTTTTAGAGCTAATTAATTGTCCTAATCGCCGGCTCGAGTGAACCGATGGAGCGATGAACCCGCGGCTTAGGCGGGGACCACATAGATAGATAGAGAGAGAGAGGCTGGCTCAAGTCTCACACGAAAATCTCCTTCGATCCCGGCCGTAAAGCTTGCTAGATTGGTTCGGGCCCACTGGAAACGGGAAGTGGCGTGGCGAATTCTTTTTTAAAAACCCTTGGCCCATGAAAGTTGCATGGGAAAATAATTAGATCTTGAAAGTAGTTCCAGTTTTCTGCTACAACAAATCATCGCGAGCTGAATTCCAATGAGCTGATTTTTTTTTTTTAAAACGAACCAATATTTTGTTGACGGGTGAGGGAAGATATGGGATTGAGGATTAGAAAATATATTAACAGAACAGAATACAGTACAAAGAGTGAAGAACTGGCTATTCAAGTTCCCAATAATGCCAAAACGGTCTCCTATACTTTAAACTATAGAATTCCGATTGAAATGGCAGCCCTTTTTTTGCTTCTTATAAACTTGGTACAAATCATCTCAGACATAAATGCCTCAAGTCCCCTCCATGCAAATACCTCAGGTTTCTAGAAATCCTTACCCAGACTAGAGTGAACGGCGTGAACAGCAAGTAGTACAAAATCTCACAATGTGTAGTGTGAGGACCCTATGATAACTCCCTGAATGCCGAGTGCTTTGTATCCAAGATCAATGTCTGTTCCTTATTGGTTTCTTTTTCTTTCTTTTTTTTTTTCCTTGCATTCTCAGAGGTCTTTGATTCTACATTTACGTTTAAAAAAAAATACCCAATCTCGTCTTATTTGTCTTCTCTAAAGGTATGGCCTATCAGGGTCACATTAATATACGCTGCTTTCTCTAAAAAAAGAAATCAGTTAAGCTTTTCAAGAGTGATCGTACGGATACGAAATGATTTGTGCAAGCATTGAAATTCAGCACTCTTTGGTAGACAAAGGAAATGGAGAGTAAGGAATTTTCAAGAAAAGAGATAAATTTTGTCAGATAGAAATAAATGCCTTGTGCAGATAGGTAATGATAGTCGCTCCGATTAACAAGATGGTAGATTTTTCATTGTCGAAATGACTTTTGATGGCTCTCAACTTTGTTTTGAATTCGACACCAAATATGGCGTCGACGGTGTAAATAGCACTAACTACTAATTCTTCTATCAGGTGAAATATTTTTCGTCTGTCATTGAGTTATAATTGTTCCTTTCATCTCTCCCACGTCTCACAGGCTCAAAATCGCTACCGATCCACTGTGTGGTAGAGCAAAGTCCTCCAACTTGTGCAAGCCAGCAGCAAGAGCGCGCCCACGGTGTTGCTGCCCCTTCATGCTCTGCTCCAATCGTCGTGCTCGATTCCTACGCCATTTTGCCCGGAGCCACGCCCTTCTGTGACGTAGTTTCCGCGTCACTCAGCAAGCTGGGATTCTCTAGCATCGAGGCAAGGGAGGCCACTGGTAAGGATTTGTGAATATATGTCTTTTGTTTACAGACCATTGCAGACAAAAATTAATAAAGAAATAAATAAAAATAAAAATGAAGAAAAAAAATAAAGACCGAGAAGCGCATTAAAGAATCTAAGGATTCTCAATCGGTGGAATAATGAAAAACAGAAATAAGATTGATTAAAACAAATCGAGAAAGGATCATTTGAAAATATATCTGGGAAACTTGTCGGGCGTAAAACTCTGTTTGGCGCATACAAGTTATATCGTTATGAAGGACATTATAAACTAATCTCACTAGATCAACGCATAATGTCAGCTTCGAATGGCGATGAATATTGCGAAAACAGTAATGAGAACTTATTCAGTTGTAATCGGATTGGGTTGATTGGGTTAACCTTAGCCATTACAGTTCTTTGATTTTTAACTTTTTCTAATTTCCAGCAAAATGTTTTTCTCGTTTCCTTGTGTCTGATCTGTCACTAGCCACCGCTCTTCTCGTCTTGAATAAGTCTTATTTATTCTATCATCTCAATCTTTTTTTTTTTCTTTTCTCGTCTTTTTACGTCGTTTTTTCCTTTTCCATTTTTCTGTTGTTCTTTTCGTCGATCTTGACCGTGTATGTCCCTAACACGTTCTGTTTCTTCCGAGATCCTCTTGAGTTCACCACAACACCTTAAACCCAATGTCCACTCTTGACCCAACAGGCGGTATCCAACTGAAGAACTGGAAGACGCTCCCGCTGGAGGCGGTGACTGACCGTCGCGAGGCGACCATAGAGGAGATGTTGGGCGAGCTGACCAGTGTGGCCACCCTGCGGGTACACCTCACCAGGTCGGTACACACAGAGAGGTGGGGGGGAGAGAGAGAGAGAGAGAGAGAGAGAGAGAGAGAGAGAGAGAGAGAGAGGGAGAGAGAGAGAGGGAGGGAAGAGAGAGAGAGGGGAGAGAGAGAGAGAGGGGAGGGATGGAGAGAGAGAGAGAGAGAGAGGGAAGGAAGAGAGAGAGAGAGAGGGGAGAGAGAGAGAGAGAGAGAGAGAGAGAGGGAGAGAGAGAGAGAGAGAGAGAGAGAGAGAGAGAGAGAGAGAGAGAGAGAGAGAGAGAGAGAGAGAGAGAGAGAGAGAGAGAGAGAGAGAAAATTTATTTCAGTAATGGCAAAAAAGAAAAGAAAAATAACAAAATTTGGAGTTAGAATGTTTTCGTGTTTTACTTTCTCTTTTTTTCCGCCAAAAGCTTCAGACCTAGGCATTACCCAAAACCAATCCCCGAATGGTATGAAGTGACCTCCTCCTTTATTTTCCTCTCCTCTAAGCGGCAACAGGTCCAATCCAGGCAGCGAGGAGGTCAAGGAGAAGTTGATGCAGCTGCTGCTGACCCAATCTAAGGACTTGCTCCTACAGGCCGGCTGCCCCATAGATAAGGTGAGGGGTGAACGGTCAAAGGTCAGAGGCCAGAGGCCTTACCTATTATGAACTTGAAGATGAGGATTTTTTTTTTTGTCGCGGACGTGAATCATTTTTTTTTTCTGTCGGTTTTTTCCCCCCTTATTATCTAGAACCTGATAAATAAAGAATGTGGAAGGCCTTGAACAATAGTTTATAGAGCAACGTGTTGATGTAATATGGGAATATAATGGTCCACATAACTTTTTTTCATGCAAGGTGAATAATAGTTATGGGGCAGTCAGTTTGACAATGATTAACGCCATAAGACATCCTTAGAGTCAAGACCAACACGGGTAAAATTGAAAGCGCATATGTCAGATTGACGTAAAAGGGATTTCCGAAAAGGTCACAACTTTTTTTTTTTTTAATTTAGGTTTAAGAAGTAAAGAAATTAAAACTCAACTAAGCTCAAAGTGGAAGCACCAAAGCCTTTGAGTGTGAGTAATTCAGGAAAAAATCAGAGTCGCTCACAATGATGTGACTGCCGGAAACGGGTGGAAATAAGTTACTAAGTCGAAAAAAAATATATGTTGGATTTGGCTTCAGAACTTAGAGTAGCTCTGCAGCGGAATTATCGGGAAATAGTGGGCGGAGCCTAGGGCAGGAGAGGCGGGGCTGGGCTGGATAAGCGGAGCCTGATGTAGAAAGGTGACTATTAACTCTTGAATTGACAGATGTCTTTTGTTTTTCATAGCTTAAAGTGCCTTATTTAGTACCTTTTTTTTAAAAGACTTTTCATCGAACGATTTTATTTTGCCCCATTTTCATGATCATCTTGGTTATCACTTAAGTTCTGTTTTGAATTGATTTTGTTTTGCCCAAGTCGTGTTAAGAACACTTTGTTTTGAAATCTCTTTATTATATTGAGTTGTGAGAAATCTCTTCTTTTTCCCCCCTTCAACGGAACAATTGTTCGAAAACGTAAGAGTCGAGCTGCAGTTTACTTGCTCGCTAATAAAATCAGTAGCCACTTTGTTATGTTTAACACAAGTTTTGACCCCATCGGCGATGGCGATCTTGGATTAGGGTTTCGATTTGGCAAGTCTTACGCTGCCTTTCACATCCCATACGCTCCTAAAACTATGCTAGGAAAGGCGCCAGAGAAGACAAGATAGTGTACGTGAGAAAGAACAAACGAAAAGCTAAAAACCGCCCTAAAAATGGCAAATCACCTCGTCACTTTATTTGATCGTCAACCGTTTTATACTATTACTGCTTGTATCCTAATTATGTTCTTTTTTTTTCACTAAATAACTTACGGCGTATTTTCAAAATGATATATGTTTAGTAGGGAGAAATAACAATTATGAAGCATTAACAACTTTGGCCCCATTAAAAAGTACAATTGGCATAGCTTTGTTAAGCTGACCCACCGCCACTGTTACTGTTACTTATTTCTTTAATGTTTGTTGATCAAATTTGAAATTTTTGTTACTTTGATATAGATCTTCAGTAGAATAGACAGTAGTTAAGGTGAATATATAAGGAACAAAGCGAAAGGGAGTGGTTCTTGATCGACTCTTCTATAATCATTATGTATCATTACGTCGTTTTTTTAAGAAGATATAGTTTTTGACCATGTATGTACATCTGTATTCTCAGCATGTTATTTGTTCCTTTTCTTTTGTCAGATATAAATTGCATGGTGAGATCGTTGCGCTGTTTTTTTTTTTTTTTTTTTGTGGTGCTGTGTACATTGTGTAGTCCTGTGTAGGACTGCGATGAAGCGTGCGTGTTGTGCGTGTGTTGTATGCAACCATCTAATCTTTGCGTGCTGCTAATTTCCACGTGTGCCGCTAGTGTGTAGAATTAACAGTGTGGTCACGAATGCCTTACCCGACAGTGATGACTCGTTTTCCTTCATTTTAATTATTTAAAATTATTTTTTTCTTCTTCATTAAGCTTTGGGAGAAAAAAAAAAAGATGGTTGTCTGGAAGTATTAATCCTGCTATAAAGTCAACGTGGTTGTCAGGGATTTCTTCACTTAGATCTACGTCCTAGTCACCAGTCTCCTAATTTATCTTGAACAAAGATGATGGTTTTTTTCGTTAAACCAATTACGCGGATAGTAAGATGTGACACGACAACACCATCAGATGGCACAGACGGGAATCGAACCTAAGAGGTCCTTAACATCAGCCAAACGCTCCACAGATCGAAACATTTCCACCCCTTTCCGTTTAACTGTCAGCATCAATTTTTTTCCCCTTGAATGACGGGCTTCGTGTCGCTAAATGTGTTCCGGATATTCTAAGCTGAGATTCAGACCGAATGATCGGTACGTCAAACAAATCTTTACACAGATCGTTTTGAATCACGCGTCATCTAAAGTACGGATAGTCTTTATGAATTTTAAGATGCAGTAGTTCTATGATATAGATTTTGACTCCACTAAGGGCCAATAACTGATGCCGCTGGTTAAATTTTATTTTGAAGGGATGTAACTCTTGTAAGTGCATCTTGCATCGACCATTATTGGTACAATAATACCCCACCAGTCCTTGTTTCTGGATTTATGGTTAGATTTTATTTTGAAGGGATGTAACTCTTGTAAGTGCATCTTGCATCGACCATTATTGGAACAATAATACCCCACCAGTGCTTGTTTCTGGATTTATGGTTAGATTTTATTTTGAAGGGATGTAACTCTTGTGAGTGCATCTTGCATCGACCATTATTGGAACAATAATACCCCACCAGTGCTTGATTCTGGATTTATCAAGAGAAAATTGAGAAACGTGCCCTGGAAATGTATTACGACACAAAAAGTTCAATTCAGTAAAAGTATTTTGATTTGTTTAAATCAAGTCGAGTTTTAAATCAGTTTTCCCAACTTCAGATTTTTCTACTTCAAGAATTCATTATCTGCGCTAATGAAAAAGAAGAAAAAAACAATTCAACATTCAACGCAAATGCTTTTATATATATATATATATATAATTATTCAACCATCTATAGAGGAATAAAATATGAATTGAAGAGGGTACCATTCAGAGGGTTTGGCTATGATGTTTTTTGTTTTAATCGATCCAGACATCTTAAAACTATTGAAAATTCTTGGGGCATCCAAAAACATCTAACAGCTCTCATGTATTCCTTCAAAATTTTAAAATAAAAAATGTTGAGTGACTAACACACATGTTGTCCTTGAGCTACAACCACAGTGAACTACACTGCTAAGTGCTGTTTTTTTTTTCCCCACAGTGTAAAACAATATAATCGTAGTCCACATCTTGCTGTCGAGAACAGCCTCCATTTTGGTATAACCTTGGCGACGTTTGCTACACAGAAGTAGATAAAACCTGTTATAAACAGAATAGTTGCCGTGTCAAAATAGGAATGCCTTTATTCAGCGTGACTTGAGTTTGCCTGTAAATTATGTAAAGATATTTAATTTTTTTAGATTACAATAAGCTTACAGCAACTATTTCAGACCAATTCATAAAGCTTACCACGAAAAAAAAAAATGAAAATGAAAATCAAGAGTACCGGTATCTCACTTGAGAGAAGCCTCAAACCATAGCGTAATTAATATGAAATAAGGGTTGTTTTTTTTAACCTTTTCACATTTCAAGATTTTATTTTCCGGGTATATTTCTTCATTATATCGATGTTTGACGGATGTTTTAAAAGAAAACTCAAAGTAATATAATGTAATATAATAGTTGATCTATCTCCCCGCCCCAAACCCTACCATTCCTTCCCTCAGTCCCAGCTAGATTCGCTGTCAACAGGGGAGGTCACCCAGAACTTGTCAGACACAGTTTGTTCAGCCTTCCATCACTGGTATGCTCGCCAAATGGAATCTCTTGCCAGGGGTGAGGATAAAACGGATGGGATTCCACATAGCAAAAAGCAGAACGCCAAGGCCAATGAATCGTCATGTCATGCAAGCTCCCTGCTCATCACACCTAGTCCAACTTTGTTATCGTCCTTGAAAAGAGAGCCGTTGTCCCGCGCTAAGGAAGATAACTTCAGCAGCACTCCAGAACCCAGAGCAAACAATCAAGACCAAAACGGAAATGTCTCCAGCCCTGCGTCTAGTTATGGCAAACATGCACTGACTGTCAATAATCTACCCATGCCCGCCGAGTGTGAAGAGAAAATGCCAGATAAAGGTCTGGGTAAAGAAGGAATCGTCCACAGCAAAACCAGACAAGACAATCATCCCAACAGCTCTCACGGTAAGATCCCGTCATCTCTAAGGGACGCGGTATCTGGTCATAGCTTACAGTCTACTTTACACTACCATTCCCATGCGTTGATTCCACAAGTTACTGCTTCGAGTGTGAACGGCAGTGGCAGCATTCCGGGCCACATTCCAAGCATCAACAGCAGCGGCGGCGGCGGCGGTGGTGGTGGTGGTGGTGGTAACGGCACTCCTTACCTGGGCCTGATGCCAGGCAAGACGCGCATCCGGACATCTTTTGACCCCGAGCACGAGATTCCCCGCCTGCACAAGTGGTTCTCTCACAACCAGCATCCCACCCGGGAGCAGATGCTCCGCTACATGCATGAACTCAACGGTCTGGAGTCTCGGCGTGGCCGCCGTCCCCTCGACCTCACCAACATCATCTACTGGTTCAAGAACGCTCGAGCTGCGCAGCGCAGGGCGTGCAAAGCCTTGGACGATTCGCTAGATGATCCAGGGGGTGCTGGGGAGGATGGGAGGAGTGTGGAGGACAGTAACGGTCATCCTCAGCACCGGGAGTCCATGGCAGACAATGGCGACCCCAATGAGGACAGTGGCGGTGGAGGTGGTGGTAGTCTAGACTGCAATGGCAGTAGCGCCATCGCCGACGCCAACTTGCCACCTTACTTGCCCAATAAAAACGCAGTGTACATGATCCCATTCCATCCATACCTCCAAGCTTCTCCATCGGGTCATGCCAGGATGCCAACCCCTTTACCAGGGCTCGGTGCTGACGCTTCAGGTGAAGACCAACCGTACGATCTGTCTTTAACCAAAAGGCGGTCGTCAAGAGAGCTGTCACCATTACCACACAAACGTCAAGCCAGAGAACCCTTGCCTGGACAGGAAGACGCTGAGGGAACACCAATGGAACATAGCCAAGATCTCACCAATGGCAAAAATAAAGTTCACTTTCTATCGAAATCACCCAACATCTCTGACAGTGAGGTGGAATGCCACACAAAAAGGAGGAGCGACTCTTCCCATTCAAACACGCCATTCTTTCTTCCCTCTTCCACATCCCCCATCTGCCCACCCCGATTTCCAGCTCTTTTGGATGCTGCTTCAAAAATGAGACAGGAAATTCCAGCCCAGTCTGAGGAGGAACATTCCACAACGACCTTGACCTTCCCTGGCTCTCAACGTCGTCTCCCAGACAAAAATCAGGATCCTACAGAGGGTAGTTTGGGCTATCCCTCCAATGGAATCCCAGCATACAATGGCTCGGGCAGCACCAGCCCTATGTGCGGAGAGAGAGGCAAAACAGTTGTAGATAAATCCCACCATGGCCATATGGAGAAGGGTGAGTATAAGGATCGAGCAGCAGCCAATTCAGTCACTTCGCCCAGGTTAAACTCTCTCCCCAACGGTACCCTGCCCTCGCACATTTTTGGAGTGAGCATCAAGGAGGAGGATGAGAAGGATGAGCTGTCGGCTAAGCACCAGAAACCTGGCTCCTCTCCAAGGTCCAGACAAAGTAGCAACGGCGCTCAGAGTGCCACAAGTCACTCACCTGACTCTGGTCTGGAACTTGGTCAGATCCACAAGGAGAGCAATCGGTCAGGTACACATGTCAAGCATAGCTTTAGTGATGAAGACGATGTGGAGAATGATGATAACGTCTACAGGAGAGAGCGGAAAAACAGCTATGCTGGTGGTAGAGACAGAGGTGCCGCCCGCAGCCATGGTGATAATGACAGCGGTGAGGAGCTGGAGTACCACAATCACCGCGGTTCCAGCTACCATAATCACCAACAGCATCCCATGGACAGTATGGATCTTGACAGTGAAGCCGAGCTCCTGAAGCTGAGGCTAAAGCAGAGCAAGGACTATGCAGACTACGCCTCTGCCGCAGCTATGCACAGCAATGTCTCTCGCCTGACAGCTGCCAACATGGCTGCTCTCTCCTTGGCCCAAATGGGCGGCCTTCACCTGCCTCAGCTGCCCCCATCCTTGGCGATGGCCTATTATCCGATGGATCCAAGATTTTACCCTGCAGTGGGACCACCACCTCACTCCTCCTCTAGTCCGACCCCCCTTACAAGATCCTCTGTCGTGACACCTTCCTCCTCCCCGTCCACCATCTCACCACACCTCCACACTCACCTGCACTCACATCGCGCAGACTCACGCAGCCCACTTCCGTCTCCGTCGGCGGTGAGCGTAGCCCAGGGCATTCCTCAACTGAACCACCTCCAGCCTCATCCCCACCAACACCAGTCTCTCTCACCCTCTGGACAACATTCCCGCGGACAGATGAACAGTTCCGAGCCGAGGAAGCGCCGTACAAGAGTGTTCATCGACCCTCTCACTGAAATACCCAAGTTAGAGAAATGGTTCCTGGAAGACACTCACCCATCAGCGTTTATGATCGACAAGTTCTGTGAAGAGCTGAACACATGTGAGTATCGGCACAAGTTTCCCAAGCTAGAGCCCAAAAATGTACAGCTTTGGTTCAAGAATCACAGGGCAAAGGTGAAGCGCATGAAGACTGTCTCGACCAGCGATGGTAGCGGGGGTGGAGACATAGGCAGGGATGATTTAGACGATGATATGGATGATAAAGTATCAGTCTTAAACTGTTTGTCTACCAGTGATGCTGGTAGGGGGGGAGGGGACCAAGGCAGGGATCACATGGAAGAGGAGGATGTTGATGATGAGATGAAATATATCTTTCAAAATTAGCAGTTCTAAATGTATAATATACCAGCTGTCTCTTTCTCAGATTCTTAGAGAAAGATACTTTGAAACAAAAGTTTCCTACGAAAGTGCTAGAAATATGTTGGGGAAAAAAAATTTGTGAAATAAAATATGTTCACTGTGAAAAGCCACCAAGGTAATGAGCAAAAAGTCAAAGATGGAAGAAACATTAATACTTCTAATACATGGGGGTAACTGGATACTACGGGCATGAACCAGTTCATTTGGTCCTCAGGCTAGTTTTGATGAGTTGAATGTGAGTTGAGTATTCTGAGAAAAGGATGAATTAATTATCTTGCAACAGTCCCAAATGAGTGAGGGTAACAATGTACCTCAAATAATTTGAAAAAGATGTATGTTCAAAGAATGCAAAGAGAGCACATTTATAAGGTTGTGTACTTTTATGAGATGCACTCATGTGTATTGTCCAACTGTTTTTTTTTTTCAAGTTAAACGTGCAATAAACTTGTTATCATGGGATGATATGCCAATATAGCAGCGACCTCAGCACCATTGCATTTATTTTTGTATGTCAGGTAAGATTGGCCTTTATACCACAAGTATAAAAACTGATATTGCCGACTATTACTTACCTTCAGTCTTGGTAGTTAGGACTGTATAATAAATTACACTGTATTTGCTTTTATGGCATTTAGTATGTCTTGATGCACTGATTTGGCAGTCAAAGATATTATCATGTATTTTTCATGTAACTTATTTTGTCTTGAAAAATTAAATGTTTGATCAGGGTGCGGCACACTTACAAACATTGACCAATTTTTGAAAATGTCTTGTTATGGGAAAGATTTTTTATACGCGTATACTTGCTTTACCCACAATCGACTGAAAAGTAGATACTATACAGTTTATGTGCTTTTTAATATTTGATGTTAGTATCCATGATAAATTTTGGTCACAATTTAAAAAAAAAATCACTTTCTTATTTTATTGGAAGTTGTAAAGCTTTTAAAAAGCTAAAAGTGAAACAGAAGCATTCCGTGAAACGTATAAAAGTATAACAGATAGTGATGTATTGTCTATTTTCTTAGGCATTTTCAAATAATCAAAAAAAAAAAAAACAAGAAATGAAAAATATATATGTACTGATACATCCATTTCATGAACAGAAATCCTGATGTGTTTGAAACCTATAAAATAATGGTTCAAAATTAGCAATTGCTTCAAAATAGGAAACATGCATGGGGGAGGGTAGGAGGAGAGGAGGTCATAGTGAGACCTATACTTGTTTGGCAGCTTACTTCAAATGGTCAGTGCCCATATAGCTCTCCAGTCCAGATCTGTCTAGATTTATATGGCCAAGTGTGAGGCATATGTTTGATTCTAGTTGATTAAGTTTTCCCAGAGCTATATCTAAGTCTGTTTTTGGCTTTTGGATTGTCTGCATGCATACAAAAGATATTACATTGACCTAATTTTTTTTTAAGTCAAAGAAGAGACTGATTTTTCCATTACAATTATTATCTTTTATGATTGGTTCCCATAATGCAATGAAAAATTGCATTCCTTGCTCTCAAAGGGGCAACACGTATACCTGTCCAGCAAATTTGCAACATTATCTATTGTTTATCAGATGTACATATGTATTTGCACTTAATTTGATAGTTCTAGATATATTGTATTATATGATGTAATAAAATGTCATTTAAATTAAGACATTGTTTGTTTGTCAGTTCTTAGAAGCTGTTAGTTTTAGCTCATTGCCATTGTTGATTTTGTACATTGTATAGCTACCAGCTACCACAGAAGCTGTTAAATACAAGTTGTGATGAGAATTTACCCAAATTTTGTGTTTTTAAGGAGTAAAATTTGTTACCTTTAATACAGAATTTGTGAACAAATTAGTGAGAGGGATCGAGTTGAAAAGCGCCAAAACCTGCCAAAATATTAAAATATTGTTTTTGTATGGGATTTTTTTCAAACTTAAATGGCAGAATTCAATTAAAATGATCATGGCTTATAATGATATGGTTATTATTTTGTTTCAAATGGTACATTTCAATTTTAAAGACTGATATATTCTTATGTTATGAATCATTAGAAATAAAGTTGGTTCTAGAAAATTTTTAAAATTACTTTCTGAAGTTGCTTTTTTTTTTATTAAATGTAGGAGGAAAAAAAAGCAATGAAAAAAAATATACCTTACATGTAAAGCAATTAAGGAACTAGCATTTCATTTATTGTCAAATTCTCTTTCTGGATATGTCTTTTCTTCTTTCCCCTAACAGCAAAATAATGACCTACACAAAAACGAAAAAATCTTCAGTCAGAAATAAATGGAACTGGCAAAAAAGATTTTTTTTTTCATTTCATCTGGATCTTATTATGTGCAATTATTGGTTTTTTAATGTGATATTCTTTTACTTTAGTTATGTAGTTAAATTTGTTCCAACAGGAACTCGGCAATATGAAACACTACGCACTGTAGACAATATAAATACTTATATACACACTTGTCATAATTTATCTTCTTTCGTTTCATATTTTTTTTAGACTTCTTGATGTGTTTGTTTTTTTTGTTTTTTTTTCTTTATTTTATTGTTGTTTCTTTAAGTAAAGCTCTTTTGCTGTTATTCTGAGGGAGCAGTGCTTTTATGTGCTGTTTTATTTTTTTAACAATGTTTATGTCATTAGTAGAACATATTTGTTCACATTAAAGCAAAATGTCAGTAATACATGCAATTTGTGACTGGCTTTTAACTTTAATTTTGCATTCTAATAGAAATCTAGTACTACTGAAGGTGCAAAATGATAAAGTGTGTATTTTACTAGTTTTAAGGAATTTGAGAAGTGTAAGGAATCTATGGCTGTAAAATTTACGTATATATAACTGTTTGCGTGACTGTATACACACACAAAAAGAAGTTGAGCGAAGCACTAAGTCATTTAGCTTACCAGTACTAAGTAAACTCATGAAATGTTTTTCTAATAACTTAGTTTTTTCCCTTGCCTATGTTCAGTGATAACCATACTCTAGACCCACTTTGCAAAACCCATTAGGAAATTGATTTATTTTCTGAGTCTTTCTTTTTTTATTTTATCTATATTTAAGCAGTAGTGATAGTTTTGTCTCTTCATTAAAAGTATTTTTTAATGTTCATGTTTTGTTGTTTTTTACTTACTGGGTACTCTTTTTTCATATCATGTTTTAGTAATTGCAGATCTTTATTCAAAATGACAAGCAATCAAAATAATATTATCACATTGAACTCTAGATAACCTGTATGCAAATAAGAAAATATTATGCTTCATTCTGTAGAAATACACTATAGCAAACAGTAGCTGTTGTTAAACTGAAAAGGGAGGGAAAATGAAAAGAAATGCAGCACATACTATGATTCTATAATAATTTGATGAGAAATCATGCATTATAAGCATATGTGTATGTGCTTCAAGTATAAAATACATTTTTGTTCTAAGAAACCTGAGTAATCAGGAGAAAATTAAAAAAATTGTTTTGGTTTTTTTTTAAATGCTAATCAATTGAATTTATAAAATAATTTTGGGTTCTTTATTAATGGCAAAAACAAAAATCATATATTTAGTTCATATAATTGTATCACTGTTCACTATTATGTTTTTGATAAAGGAATATATGCAAGTTCTATTTTCCTTTAGACACTAAACACACTAAATCTCCGTTTTTAAATATATCTTGTAAGACTATGCCCAAGTTCAGATCTTTTTGTGCTATATTTTCTTTGTATTGCTTTTAAAAGAGTTGAGCCCTCCAATTGAAAAAGCATGTGAATTTTTCAGATACTTTTATGGAGTAACTTACGTTGATAAAGATCATGAAAACAGGTTGCAAAAGTTGTTCATATTAATTTAGTTTGCTTCAGACAATGCTATTTATGACATGGTTTCTTTTTTTCTGTTTTATAAAATGATAGTCGTATATAATGTTGTTACTAGTCTGTTGTTTACATTTTGTAAATGTTTTACAGAAAATGACCTCCACACTCAATGTGTATGCAATAATTAGAGTGAATAAACAAACAAAAAATATGCAAGTGTCATTTGTTATTCGTTTTTCCATTTTTTTTTTTTGTGAAATTAAAAATGGTTTTTAAAAATAAAAATTATATGAAATTGTGTTCCATAAAACTTGTACTAAAACTTCTTTTTTACAAAAGTATTTTCTACCTTTTTTTTCTGTTCAAATAATGTTCTTAAAAGCTTGACAGCTTTCATCATGATAGAAAATCCCCTTTAGAACCAGAGATATTTAGCCAGAAGATAGCACAGCAATGGACTAAAAAAGTTGAAGAAATAGACATAAAGGTGTGATAGGTGAAATGGTATTGAAATGCTTTCAAGCTTATTTGACTTTAAAATTTAATCATTAAAAGGGTACAAGTTCATACTCTGTAATGAGAAATGAGAGAGAGAGAGAGAGAGAGAGAGAGAGAGAGAGAGAGAGAGAGAGAGAGAGAGAGAGAGAGAGAGAGAGAGACAGACAGACAGACAGACAGACAGACAGACAGACAGAGAGAGAGAGAGAGAGAGAGAGAGAGAGAGAGAGAGAGAGAGAGAGAGAGAGAGAGAGACACAGAGACAGACAGACAGACAAAAAGAGTTCACACAGATATATATATATACATATATATTCACACATATATGAATGAACAACAGGGAAATATGAAAGAGAATGAAATAATAGATAGATACAAGTGTGGTAGGTTCTGATGGACATTGGTTATTTGGAATTGGATATTGAATATTTTAACAGAACAAACGCAAAAGGGAGCTATCAAACCAATATCATCAAGGCTGACCTTTTATTCACCATTAGAAAGCCTTCCTCCATATTAGGATTCATTTGAAACATTGTATTATGCATAGAGTTAGCCATACACTGTCATTTCAGTTATCTTTTAGGCTGAAATTTCATCAAAGGTTTTGCTAGTTAAACATGAATGATTTATTTAAAAAATCTGAAAAATGAGCTTGGCTTTTATAAAACATGAGACCATAAAGTTTTTTATACAGCACTCTCTCAAAAAAGAATAATAACAAACATATTAAGGCTTTTAGAACAATAGTATGAGAAAAAGAATTTCTTTTTAATAAATTGATAATTTGGTTTGTAATCACAGATTTGCTTTGCAAACTCTAAATACAAATTGGCTATTGTATGTGTTGACATAATGAGGATGTGAAATCGTGAAAATGAAAGTAAAATAGAAAACATACAGACAATATTATAAAATATTTATATATAACTTGCAAAAAAAACAAAACAAAACAAAACAAAAAAACAAACAAAACAGTTGCAGCTAAAATATAATAAAACGGCACTACTTATGTATTCCCATAATTATCACAAATTTACAAAGTCGAGTGTCTGGAACCTTCCTTCTTTTTAAATAAACTTTGATCCTCATAAAAATCATGAATGAAAATAGAATGTCTAATACTTCAATAAAGAGATGACATTTTCAGAGCAAAATTCAAAGTTGCTCTCTTTCAAAACTGTAGTCATTTTTATTTTTCAAAAAGTATTTTTCATTCATGTAATAATTAAAAGCAAGTAAGAAAAAAACAAACGAAAAAAAAGTACATGTGGTAAATACATTTGTGATTAATTACCCTGAATAGAGTTTTTTTTTTAAAGAAAAGAACAAAGGTAAAACTTTCATCTACAGTAGGGAAATATGAAACACTTTGGTTGTTGAGCTTGTTTTTATATGAATTGTTAGTATAGCAATACTGTCATGGGCAATATTATATGTTGGCACATGT
This sequence comes from Elysia crispata, assembly GCA_033675545.1. Classification (NCBI taxonomy): domain Eukaryota; kingdom Metazoa; phylum Mollusca; class Gastropoda; family Plakobranchidae; genus Elysia; species Elysia crispata. The sequence goes on from JAWDGP010007343.1 coordinate 311,053, forward strand.
ACATATGTATCTTTCGCACTTTTCTCTGTTTTTTTCTTTTAAAAACCAATTTACCACTCTATCTTTTTCTCTCATTCATCTTTCCTCCCCTTCTTTTCTTAACAGATATTTCATTCTATTTGCATATTGTTGTTTATCTACTTATCTTTACAATTGACAATTTTATAATGGCTGACTATCCATGTTAAATTGTGTTGATATAAATTGCGTGAGTTATAATTTTCTATTTTTATTGCATTGAGTATGAAATATAATTGTTGAAGTTTAAATATTCTTTTGAATGCTTATAAATAAACCTTATTTTTTTAACCATTTAAATTTATTTAGTTGCAGCTAAGATCCAAAACTGAAGTATTATTAGTTATTTAGTACAGTGTCACATCTTAACATTGTCAATAGAGACGATTAGTCACAAGGCAATGACCAAAAGGTGTTGTAAAACATCAATTGATTATCCGTTTTCAGGCAATCTATCTCTTTCATACTTTTTGATTGCTCTTTCACGAAACTTCAAGGCTCAATAAATTTACTTTTTATTGCTCTAAATATCTTATACCTTGTCGAGCCAAAGCAAGGCAACCATAACTTCTGTTTTCCTCTTTTTTTTTTTTTTGGCTAAAGGAGTATAAAAAATAGAAGTTTTATTAACAAAGAATTTTTTTTCTAGCACATAAAAATACAACAATATTTTGGCAATAATTTTTTTCAAACTAAAGCATTTCAAGGCAAATCAGATAAATTCATCAAGGCTTTACAAATTTGATGTAATTTCATGTAAGCATTAAAAAAAGTTAATCCATGTCAACAATGTTTAACCTTTAAGTCAATAAATATTCAATCTAAAAAAAAATTACCACAAAATATTAAGTAATCTCAGTGTGGAGGATTTCAAATAAAACTTTCATTAATTTGACATTTTCTTCCCTTTACCAACAGTATTATAACTACAAGCTAATTTTGATAATTAATTGTTAAATATTTCTATTTTATGATTTAAACACTGCCCCAAGTAATCAATAAGGAAGAAACAAAATATATATTTGGTAAGACACACACAGTGAACTTTGCTATGCTGTTGCTGCATGTTTGTCATGATTTTCTTGGAACACCACAACAGTGAAGGCCATGTCTGTTGAAATCAAAGAAAAAAATGAATAAATATATATACATGTATGTAGTATATATAAAAGACTACTTTGCGATATGCATAAAGAGCAAAAAGATTGAAAACTTAATTTCCCTCATATCAGTGAAAACCATCAAATGAGCACCTTTATCTTAATAGTAATAATAATAACAACAATCATGAAAAGCAAAAATGTAATGCAATAGGCTTTATTCCACAGTAATCATCGTCCTCATTGCTCATCCAATATCGATTGATTTTGATGGTCATTTTCATCATTATTCAAAAAGCTATTTTACATTATATAAAAAGGTAATAAACTTTAGTGGGATACATTTCTTCTATTTTAGGGTTGTTGCACTGAATAAAGATGTTTGCCACATTGATCTGATTTTAACCTTAACTGGAGATCTCAACCAAGCCTTCACTTTCATTATATCCAAAATCATAACAGCACTTCACAATCCTAACTCTAATGATGACTAAAGCTTAAGTGCCTCATGCAATAAAAACCTAAGCCATGTAAACTGAAAGTAAAAAAGTTTTGGAATTAGAAGGAATACACATAAGACTGCAGTATTATCCAAGTTTTCAATATTTACCTGGAGAAACAAGAATTTCATCTGTCTTAGAACAAACTCTCAAGAACATCAGGTCATCTGTTGGATCAACATCTCGAACCATCCTACGTGCAGCACCCGCCAGCTCATGAAGACTCTGTATCTGAGATTCATCCAATTCATCTGACTCTGCTGGGAAAGTCTTCAGCAGTAACCCTAGAAATGAAACCATTTTTCTTCATGAATTGCAACTTTCCTCGATCAAATATTTATCCATAAAGATAATGGATAAACTGAAGCATAATAACTGGAGAAGAAGAAGAAGAAGAAGAAGAAGAAGAAGAAGAAGAAGAAGAAGAAGAAGTAGAAGAAGTAGAAGAAGAAGAAGAAGAAGAAGAAGAAGAAGAAGAAGAAGAAGAAGAAGAAGAAGAAGAAGTAGAAGAAGTAGAAGAAGAAGAAGAAGAAAACAAAACAACAGCAACTAATACAAGAAGAAAAAAAACCAAAAGAATATCATCAGGAGGGGGAAGGAAGAAAAAGAAAAATGGTTCATCAATTGCAATTTTAAAGGAAAAAAAAACAACTTAAATGCTTGTTACTAGTATTGTTACAGAGAAAAACAGTGGCCGCGATAATTAGGAAATTCTGGTGATAGGTCTATGCCTCGTTATATTAGTCATGTTGTCAGCCACATGTTGAATATGCTTTCTTTGTAAAGACCCCAGGTACAATTTGCACTGATCTTTTACTCTACAATTTTTCACTCAAGGATACTACATTGCACCAAAAAGACAAGAACAGTTGCCACTATGAAAACCTTTTATCCAAACAAGTTATTTTGTGAAGTCAAATATATTTTTAACCCCATTGCTTTCCCTCCCTCTCTTTTTTGACGATCCTGGTTTCATTACCTAAATTTTTTTTTAACATTAATAATTATTCTAAAAAAATCAAAGCACTTTGATGGAGTAAAGTGTAAAATGACTGAAGTAGTATACCATCTTTGTTAATGACAACCAGCTGTTTTACTCCTCTGTGGGTAGTGATCCTCTTCATAATTTCATAGCAATCCTGAAACAATTGAAGGAGTACTTACTGAAGGCAGTTACAATCGTAAATTTTGTTACGGAGTTAAAATTTTTAGTAAGTTAAAAGAAAAAAAAGAATTTCAGTGTTTTACAGTACTAATGATTATAAGGTCAAAATACTTCTTAAATGTCAAGAAAACATGTCTGAGACTGAAGACCCAAGGATATTGTCCAAGTATTGGTAAATGTGAACTGCAGTTACAGTAAACACATGGGATGAGGAATTCTGACTGGTTTGTTCTGTTAAAACTAAAAAGAAAGTTATTTAGAAAGGCCAATAAAATAATTAAATGGCCTAATGACTGCTTGAAAAACAAATTGAGGAAATATCAAAGGCTCCTCTTATACTCATCGTGGCGATGGAAATGCTAGGTTTTTATTATTTACATTTTCAGGGTGCTATTACTGAATTTTTTTATTTCCATCATTGATCAGCCTACATTCTTTGAGATGAAAAGAGAAAAGCCTTGCTCTTTCAGTATGATGTTTTGGTTAGGTAAAAAACTAATCTGGAGACATTATTTGTTGCAAAACTATACTTTTAGACATATCAGTTGCTTTATTTAAATTCTTTGTTAAGAGGTCGTAACTCTTCCTATGAAAATTTTATTAAGATGAATTTGATTTTGAAACAAGCTTAATATTGAAATTTCACTATATCAGGTGGAAGGGAAAGGAAGAATGTAATCTTACAATATCTATTTATCTTAAGTATCATTAGTTTTTTAAACCTAGTTCAAGGTTTAGATATATACTCTTGGGCAAGAGGTTGAAAAGAAAATTTTGAAATCGATATTTTGGAATTAGAATTCTTGACACAATACCATAATGAGGCACTTTCCCCCCAAGATCTTTATAATCAATAAGTGCTTGGTGAAGTTAACACACTCTAAGTTCGTCCTTATGTTTGTAGCGTCCTCGCGTTGCGAAGCTAAGCCGGTCCTTAATTTTACTTTCTAATGGACACTGTAAAATACAGATTATGATCATAACACAAAACAAAACAAACATTACAGTTGGCACCTCGGATTAAAAAAAAAAGAAAAGAAAAGGCCTTAGATCATTAAATTAGGCCCTTCTATCTAGATAATCAATTTGAATTATGGAAATCCAATTACAATTTTCTGCCTTTAACATTTTTTTCAAGCTTTTCGTACACCAGCCAGTTCTTATGGCCGAAATTTGTGGATAAAACGAACGAAATTACCGAAACGAAAAGTGAGAAAAAATGGCGAATCCATCACCTGCAAAGCCGGCCAAGCGCCAAGGAAAAGGCGAGAATCCTCTCGTAAAAGGATATCTTGTTGCTTACAATGTCAGTCAGATGTTAGGGTGAGCAATTCCTATCTGATTTTTCATGAATTATGCAAATATATGACCAGATAATGACTAACAAGATTTTTTTGTCCGTCCAAGTAGATCTAGATCTAGATCTAGATCTAGACTCTAGTAGGCTATCTAAAATCAAGATTAATAAAGATTCGAATCTCGATTGAGATTGAGATGCAGATAATGCTTCAGGTGTAGAATAGATCTAGATTAGATTCTAAGACAATGTAATAAATTTGCATCTTATATTTCATATTTCAATTTTAAGATTTTATTATCTCATGTACTGATGTAGAATCTAGATCTAGATCTAGATTCTAGATCTAGTTCTACTTCTAAGGAATTTTTAATGAAAACCGCTTTGTAAGTTTGTTCTGTGTGAAGTCTCCATTTCGTTAACAATGAATTATAAATGCTATATGAGGAGTTTTACATATAGGCTTTCTTGCAATTCAAGACAACCCCTTAGATTTCAAGTTCATGGCAATAAACTTACATCTTCAAACACAGAAAAACAGGGAACCATGATTAAATTGAAATTCTTGCAACCTAAAAATCTTGGTAAAATCGCAGATATCGGCCCACCTCACGTCAGGCTTCACAATTGAATGTTTCCTGACAAAATAGAAACTTGTAGTTCAATGGGATCTTAAAGCAACACAAGAATGTTTATATCTTGAAAAGTATTTTTTGCGATGAATAAAACCTTCATATTCATATTCAGCATGTCAAATTCATTAAGGAAAATACAATTTTATAGCTAAGGGTGAGTCTGGCCTTTATCTGCAGTAATACCAAAATCTTTTGTTGTAGCAAAGAAAAAAACGATTTTGGAGTTATTTTTTAACTTTATGATTACAAAAAGTCGAAGTTGATTTAAAAACTCCAGTTTGTGCCTGTGCTGATGTTTGAACTTGAGATAAGATTATGAACTTTTACATAATCAAAATGCTTATTAGGGTCTTCTTTTCCTTGCCCAAATCCAATTTATAAACCAAGTAACCACCGCCTTAATCAGTAAACTGGTCTTATTTGGTGTATTGCATACAGAGGCAGGGTTGCCAGTTTTCCGGCTAAAGCCGGAAATCCAGCTGTCGATACTTTTCCTATAATATTTTAATATGTATGAAATGTTTTAAGTCACTCGCTGCCGCTACCGAACCCTTTCGGATCACCAGCTCAGACTGGGTAGTGCCGGTACCGACGGGGTTCGGTTTGCACTTCCCTATTTTTTTCTACTTAGAACAGACGCACATTCGGGTCTGGCATTCTACAGCAGTCAGCAGTCACTTTTCCTCGTCATATTCTTTCTTATTTGAGTTACTTCCCTTGGTAATTAAAAAAGTTACAGCAGTTTTTCTGACGATACCCAAAATACGCTAGATCTAAATCTAGATCTAGTTTCAGTTTCAGCTCAATGTCCTATTGAGGCATGGCTCGGGAGCAAAGAAATATTTTTGAGTCTACAGGGTCTAGTACTGGCAAGTCTAGGCCTAATAAAAGAAAGACATGCCTGAGCAAGTCTACACAATCTAGATCTAAGGCAAAAACATTGAGATCTAATATTATACTATCAGATTCAGACGCTGACTGAGTCAGATCGAAATGAGCCTCCACAACAACATCCATCCCCAGCCCAGCCCAGACCCAAACACTAACAGATTTTATGTTGCTTGCAGCTTAAAAATCATGAAAAAAAAAGCATCTACACAGCTAAAACAATACAAATTGTAAGCATAATAATTTTTTTTTTGCTATCAGATTTACACCTTTTTCAAAAAATCACAAAAAATAAACCAATTGAGCAATTTGAATACTTTTTTCTATTCTGTAAAATTCAGTTCTGCTTCTGTAAAGACTGAAAGTTTTAATACTCTTGGCAAAAAAATAAAGATACAATGATTTTTTGAAAAAGGTGCAAAAAAGCTGGCATTCCTGGTCAGGCTGGATCAGAAACCTCAGGCAGCGAGTGTGTTAATATTAATATCTTATCTTTTCCCTATGAATATGAAACACCGCGCTAAGAATTTTATCCCGAAAAATTTTCAGGCTTTTTTTTCTCGGAGCTTACTGGCAACCCTGCAGAGGTCTTTCGAAGTTTTTTTCAAATAATCAAAGTACTATTTAAGTCCTCAAATTATTGCAATGACTCATTTCCACAGGTGGATGGCTTTGCTGGTGATAATGCTGAGCCATCTCATCACAAAACGAACAGTGTTGGGACTCTACAAGCAAGTGGAAGATATTCTACTCATTTGCCAAACAGCAGCTGTACTAGAGGTTAGAAAATAGATGAAAAAGTTCGGTTATTTGACTTTAATTAAATGACGCAAGAGCACTGTATTAAATCCTTATTTCTTTTTTTTTCTTTTTTAATAGAGGTTGTGCATTATTTTGAAATTGTTACAATTTAAAATGGCTGAATTTATGCCCATTGATTTGTTTTCTGACTCAAGTCTTTATCATTTGCCACCAATTTGTATTCTGTGACTGTATTATTTTCCTTTATCAGATCTTACACAGTCTTGTGGGACTAGTACGCTCTAACTGGGTGCTGACAGCCTTCCAGGTCTACTCCCGTGTCTTCCTGCTCTGGGGCGTGGTCTGGAGTGTGCCTGCGGTGAGCTACATGAAGGGGATCAGAATTACTGGAGAAAGGGGGGCATGTGACAGCTTTAACAATAGAATTTTATTATTTGCCAAAGCAAGCATCAAAATAAAATGGTCTTTAAAGAATTTGATTAGAGTTTAGAAGTGAGGACATAAAAGCGTAAATCCTGCATTAATGGTGAAAATATGTTGTGTTGAACTGTTTATCAGTTTATTCAAATTTCATCTAAGAAATAAAATTTGGAAACATCAATAATTTGGAAATTTAAAACCAAATACTGATTCGATCAGACAATTTTGAAATTTGGAAAAAAGAAAATTGGTTTTAGTAATAACAGATTTTAATTTTTATAGTTCAATTTGACCATGGAAATTTGGACTCTTAAAAGTTAACAGCTAATTGTCAATCTGTTCCAAATTGATTGTACATCAGACATTTCAGAAATATTTAGAAGTGACCTGGATATTAAGATGAGGTCTTTTAGAAAAATATTAATGTAAAAATTTTTTGCATTTGCACTCCAATTTTTTTTCCCCTTAAGATTTGTCTTATGAATAGATCATGTGGATAACCACATACACGAATTTGTATTTCTCCTGTCTAGGCATCTGAGGGCATCCCAGTTGTTCTGTGGTTCACAGCCTGGACAGTGACTGAGATAATCCGTTACTCATTTTATTTCTTCAGCCTTTTACCAGGCGAGGTGCCATATTTGCTGGTCTGGTTAAGGTAATCTTCAACAGCTCATGTGTTTTCCACCTCCTCCTTTCCCTCTCTTACTTCCTCTTTCTCTATTTCGGTCTGTCTGCCTATCTGTCTGTTTGTCACTCTCTATCTTTCTCTCTTTTTTTTTTTCATCAACTGAGAATTTATAAATATGTATTTGAGAGTTGGAATTCTCAATATACATCTATATATCTGAAGTGTTTTTAGATCATAAATTCATTAAATAATATTCCCAATATTGGTCTGCCTAAGTTAAATTAAGGAGGCGCCTTGACTTAATTCTTAATTTGTACAATTTCAAGTTATTGTTGAGTTAATATGATGATGCAATTCAGATATCATTTGCTTTTTTTCACCTCTCTTAAAGACAATTAGCTGAGTTGTTGCTTCTTCAATTTCTCTGAAATGAGATACAGACCAGAAAGCATGTTTACTAATTAACTGTAACCAAAAAATAGGGTATTCCTGCTAATGACTTCAATATTGGACACACATTTTTCAAAAATTACTATTAAGAAAAAAGGTTATTTTAAAGTACAAAAGCACATGCTGCCCCAAATCTGGCACAAGATATTGTGCTCATAGCATTGAAATTCTTTTAATTCACCCGGGATCAAGACCATTGAGGGCTGACAACAGTTTAAGCCTGGACATTTTTAGGGTTAAAAAATAAAGAGATTTTTCATTGCAATTTTATACTTTGGATTCAAATTTTATAAATTTAAAACTATTGAATTTTTTAGTTTTAGTTTTTAATGTTTCTTTTCTTACTTTCACTATTTTCTTATTTTAAGTGAATTATTAGATATGAATATGAAGTTCTGAACCAACCCAAAAAAGCAAAAATATGGAATAATATATATCGTCAACTGACAGCCAGAAATGACTATGTCCGAATTTGATTTTTTGAGAAAAATGGATCTAAAGTTTTCTCGCATTTTCAATTTCTGATAAAGATCTTTAAGTTTAACTCAAGGGAACAGCAATTGATCATAGTATGTCCAAAATTGTGAGGAGAGACAAGACGAAACAAAGCTTGGAAGTTTCAGTGGTGCTATTTTTAGTATTTTTGGAAAATGGACTTAGTGATTTCTAGTTCTCAGGAGACGATGTATATATATAGCTGTAACAATCAACTGATCAGGTCTCGACACTGTATATGGAAACTGGAGCCTTGACAACTGAGTATAATTTTGTGAATGTTACTAATTTGAGACTTAGTTCTTGGCAGATTTAATGTCATGACAAAGAAAGTTGTGGCCCTCTTTCAAAGAAATTGTAAACTGGACATTATATAGTGTGATTGTGGATACCTTTCAATATACAGGATTGGCTTTGAAAGATGGCAAAAGGAATTGATTTCTTTCCTTTCCATTATATGAAGAGAAAGTGGTCAGAATTTAGCTATCCTTTATATGCATATTATCACCATAAGTATCAAGATTTCTTGTTAAAAAGTTTTAAGTCTTCTTTTCTATTTCAGGTACACACTCTTCATCTTCTTGTATCCAATTGGAGTGACCGTAAGTTTGTCAATATCTCACAATAAACTTTTTTCTTTAGTTGACAGTTTTAACTTGGATTTTTTTTTCAAAAAATGATTTTCAGCGGAACAACAAGATGACATTAAATTTTATGAAGTCTGATTTTCATTTTTATCTAAACAAATTTTGCTTCAAACACAGTACAATGATTTCGACCAAACACTGGGATAAGTGTGGCAGTGGCTGAACATGATTATATGCAATTGAAGGGCATTTACAGCTAGGGTGAAACAATCAAATTGAAAAAAAAAACCAACCTGGACTATGATGTGCTGATAAGTTAATGTTCCAGAGCTCATGGATGGCAACATTATAATGCTGTAAAAATTTTAAAGTTTCATAATGGTTTAGCCATTGAATCTATTATGACTGAAATTTAGAGTGACTTAAGTACATAATATATATAGAGAGTGTATTTTTTGTCTAGGCTATATTTTATTTGCAAGAAATAAAGTTAAATTTATTTTCCCAATGTTTTATTTATGTACATTTTTACTATTCTTTTTTTTTTTTCAAATTTTCATACAAATTCATTTTCAGTGAAAAAATTATGTATTTACAGTTTATGTGAGTTCTATATTATTTCATTAGATACATTATTCTTAAAATTTACTACAGATATATATGTATATATGTATTCATAAATTACCTATCATATTCTCTGCTTTAATTAGTTCATTTATTTTTTTCTCATGGCTCTAGACTTTGAAAATAATTTCAGTAGCATTCACACAAATTTGCAACGAGTTGACTTGTCAAGGCATAATGAAACTTAAAGGCAATAATATTGTTGGGACAAATATATCTGAAATTTGTATGCCAAGAAGTTTACGTTATATGATCTTGGTCCAATTATAGATATTTAGTTTTTTTCTTGTCAATCTGATATATTCCCTCTAAAGTTTCTCACAAATCAACTTTGTGATTTACAATAACGCAAAGAAATCTTTATTTCACTGTTTAATTTTTATTTCAGGGAGAGTTGATGAGCATTTTTGCTGCCTTGCCTGTGGTGAAGAAAAACCACATGTATAGCTTTGACCTACCCAACAAATGGAATGTTTCCTTCAATTATTACTACTATCTGTGTTTCATCATTTTTTCATATCTCCCAGGTCAGTATTGTGTTATTCTCTACTGTCTGGTATGTATACATGCCAAAAGGATCTCCTGAAGCTACTTTGAAATGTGTTCAAAAGTCTTACTTTGCTCATTTGTATCTTGAAAAGGAATTTTTCTTAAACATTAATTACTAATTAATGTTTTTGTTTTTTATGTATAAGATTCCCCTTTCTCAAATTTCTGGTAATTTGAACTGTTTACAAAATAAAAGTTTTGCCTATATGAGATATATCCACTTCTCTTTAGTTTCTATAGATTTTAAAAATGGAGGAGGTAAATCTTGTAAAGATGGCTTGTCTTCTTTCCCGCATGTTAATTTAAACAAGTGTATGTATGAAATAAAATTCTCCACACTTTGGCTGCATAATTTATCCAATGAATTCCACCAGTAATTTCTTTTAAAACATCTTTTTCCTCATCCGCTGCATTTAACATAATTTGTATTTTAACACTTCTGAGGAGTTGTACTAGACTTACTTTAAAGCAGTTTCTTTGTTCAGACTGTAAATCTTGATGTGCTCTCAAAAATTGAAATCTGATCCATGTTCTTACTTCTAGGATATGTTTTGATAAGATTCTGAACAATGAAACTTCTATTGTTTGTTTGCTTATCATATTTCCTGTTGAAGGTTGAACTTAAGTAGGCTGGACTGAGACTATAAATGTAAAAAAAGCAAAAGCTTTTTTTTTTCTTTTTTAAACAACACATTAGCATATTTACACACTGCTATTTCTGCATTGGGACTATATATTAAAATTTGTCTTTTTCAAAATCAGAGACCAAATCCAATTTTTCTTTTATTTTGTAGAAATTCAGCCATTTAAAACAATTAAACTTATTGTGAAAGAACGTTGGTAAATTTGTAAATCCAGATTTTTCAGAGGAATATTCTTTTCCCTTTAAAAGTAAATTCCTGAAGGCTTTTTGCATTTTTATTGTTGCATCACTTAATTTCAAGTCTTCTTAAAGAATTCCTCTTTTTTTCTTTTTTTTTTTTTTAAATCAATTTAGTAAGAGAATATGTGTCACATAAGTGACATGCTCATGTAACGAATAGGCTTTATGGTCTTGCAGTTTTATTCTTTCAAAAGTTTATGATCTTTTCTTTTTCCAGCCTTATGTAGAGTCAAGATTTATTCTTTTATGGTCCTGTTGCATGTTTTGTGAAATTCAAAAATTATGTACCTCTGCCTCTTGATTTTTTTTGCTTTTGTTTTTCCCTTCACAGTGTTTCCTCAACTGTACTTGCACATGTTTGGCCAGAGGAGAAAGGTTCTTGGCAGTCGCAGCAATGAAAGTCCTCAGAAGAAAGAAAACTAGGTTGAATTTAGGACTATACTCATGCCATAAGTTGTTGACCAATGCCAATCTAGATTTAGTAAATTGCTAATTTTTTTAGTTTATTATCATTAACCAATTTTTTAAAAATCTTTTGTACTCGTGGGAATTAATTACTGGTGCAAAAGAAGAAATTGATAATAACTGAAATTAGGAGACTTTATATGGATGCTTCGAATGTAAGAAATTTTACTTTTTACTTTGTAATAAAGTTGTGACAAATGATATATTTGTGGTCACCTTGAAAGCATTTATCTTCAACTTATTATCCTAAAAAGTTTGTGGGTCATATGGCAGCCTTTTTACCCTTTTCAGTTTTATTCTGTCAGTGAAAATACAGAATGAGAGATGACTGTAATGGTGATTCAAATTTTTTTTCCTTGTTTTTTTTTGTGTATGTGTGTGTGTGAATCTTTGCACTTGTTCTTTAATTCTGTTTTAAGTTTACAGAGACACTTAATACTTGAATTTAAGGGTTTTTATGGGGGGTTTTTTTTGTGTGTTGTGAATCTTTGCACTCGTTCTTTAATTCTGTTTTAAGTTTATAGAGACACTTATTACTTAAATTTAAGGGTTTGAGTGGCTTGGCTGAAGTTAGACTTGAATTATTAAATCATCTTGAAATTTTTTTTTTTCGATGTGATTTCAAGATGCACACATATCCATGTCAAGTCATTTATTAAGCCAGATAGTAGGGGGTTTTTTTTTCCTCACATCCTGTCTTGTGGTAGCTTTTGAAAGTATTGAATTAGTTTAATTGTAACTTAGCTGGTGTTTTTTAAGTCGTTTTTTTATTTTATTTTTTTTTTGTCAATTTGATGAGGTTTATAGCTTTATGCATATATTTTATGTCAGTTATCGAATTTTTTACATTGTATGAATATGTTTGCGGTACAATTGCACTATTTTAATGGCATTCCAGTGGTTTTTTATATTTAGACCAAGCAATATTTGTCTATATGTGAATGATCAATCCCAATCTTTTTTCCCCATATTTTTCCTATTCAGCTATTTTGAAGCCTGCTCTTTTAATATACATTTTAGTTTACTTGGGCATATTACCTGCAAGGGTTAAGAAAATGGGTCAATCTTGCAATGTTTTTATTTGCTCTGAAAGTTGGTGGGTGAAACTTGCTGTGTAGCTTATGCTTCCTCTAAGAAAATACTCAAATAGTAAGTGGGGCGTTGCTTGAAAATTGTTTATATTCTCTAGAGTTGGGTTTATGAAACTATAGTTTTGTGAACTTGTGATTTGCAAGAATAGCACGAAAGTACGGTATTACTTTGGAGGGATATGATTTTACCTTTTTTGTTTTGTAATTTCTAGTGCTCAAATGATTTTTTTCTTTATTTTTGTTTTAGAAAATTGACATTATTGTTACTTCAACCTGTGAGACATTATTAGAAATGTTCCAAATGAGTCTGCTTATTGTGAATGTTAGATATATTTATTTGTTGGGCAAAGCTTTACAACACCAAAGTAATAGTTTACTTTTTATTATACAGTTGGAATGTATATCTGCTCTTTGTTTTATTTGATTTATTTACCAAAGAAGTTATCTGAGTATTTATATATAAAGAAGAGGATAACATCGAAAGTATATAAACGATATAAACGAAAAATATTGGTCAGCCTTTAAGACCATATTCATCAAGGTATTAGAGTGCATGTTAAGACTGAAGACTCTTTGATTTAACGATGTTTTCATGTTTGAAAAGGTATTTCCCTCTTTATTTACTTTTCTTTTCTAATGTGATTATTTTTATTTAGATGTGCCTTATCCATGCAGACACCCCTTTACTTTGTTCAGTCTCTTCCCTCGAAGTTATCATTCAGCTCTTTTTATAATAAGATTAAGAGCATGTTCAACAAATTTTAACAAATATGTTATCTGAACAAAGCATACAAGCACCTTGTGACCCTTTTTTAAGTCAACTTTTTTACTTTGCATCACATCACTTAAGTTATTACTCATCTATGTTATGTATAACAGTGGGTTCAGGAGCTTTCACATTTTATTAATAATAATAGTTTGTTTGCACCCATAAATAAATATCGTTTATGTAACTTTTTTGACACATATATTTTGTTCTTGGTTTTTAATTGTTGATACCTTAAAAAGGTAGCTTTTTTTACAAGTCATATCATGTCTTAGGACCAGTGTTAATGAAGTATGGTCTACCGATAGGGCAGTCTTACAGCAAAAAAAAAGTCTTGAACAAAGCAAGGTAGAATCGAGATGTAGAGATTTATTCTTATGTCTTGCTATCTTTCATCTTACGTGGTAGATTTAAGTCACATGTAGATTTGAGGTTATTTCTTCCGTTTAGCTTTGACTTAGGAAAATCAGACAAAGGAAAGAGGTAGCTTTGATTGGAACTTCCTTTACAGATCATCTGCCTAACAACTCTGCTTTCAGTGGTTTGGAACTGGTATGATATTCAACATATCTTTGTAAAAAATTGAGGCTAGGAATACTTAAATAACTCTCAAGCAAGTTGGTTATCTTTGATATACTCACACGCGTTAATCATTGCAAATTTCAAAAGTATGCATGTAGTATTTTGTTTGTCAAATATAATTTTTATCTACTTCATATCTTCTGATACCACTGAGGTTAGAGAGGAATAGCGGAGTTTTACCTAGAAACTGAGATGATGATGATTATTATTATTATTATTATTATTATTATTATTATTAATATTTATTTTTATTCATCAACATTATGTATCTACAATGTGGCTGTTTGACTGTCACTTGTCCAGTGTAAGCCATCGATTTTGCTGGAAAAGACTAAGTAAATCCTTTGCTGAGCTATTGATATTTGAGATACTTTTTAGTTAAGGTCTACTTAAAGTCCTGGAGATCGTGAGGACTGATTTTGAGACATACTAAGCATGAAAGTGATGTTAGACTAACAATCCATATTTAAAACATGAAGTGTTTAAAAAAAGATATTTATTTGAAATACCCTTTTTCTTTTTCTAATAAAGCTTTATAAAGAAAGTGTTGAATTTGTTTTTTTGTTTTTTTGTTTTTTTTTAAACAAATAGTTGATGTTAATGTTTTACAAATTTATGTCACTTTTACCTTGTTTATCTTTAAAACTATGTGCAGTGGTTTATTTCAGCCAGAATCTGGCACTTTAGTTTAGGCCCAACTTGTAACACCTGATAGTGATATGCCCTTAATTGAATCAATCTGCTCACTGGAGCGAGATAATTGCCTCAGGGTGGCTTGCTACAGTAACTTAGAAATTTTTTAGACTTGTGTCTTTTTACCCTTTTCTACATAGTTTTAGTCCTTTTTCACCCCATTTGTTTGGTATCAAACTGTTTGTAATTTTAATTTGGGTTGTCTATAAAAATGCTTAAAGAGAGGTGCATATATTTTTCTTATCTTATTTTAGGACTTTCTAATTAACAATCAAATTGTTAATTAGAAAAAATCTCTAATTTTTACCCAAAAAAATTATATAAATAAAAAGCTTATATTTTTTTCTAAATGACTGTCCTCATTTCGATTTAATGGAAGCAGCCATACTTTTGTAGCAGCCTGGTAAATAACTCGTCTTGTGTGAAGAAAAAAATTTCCAAGCACGGGAAACATACATGCAAGAGCTTTTTCAATAAAACATGGTAAATAATGGACTTACACTAGATTTTTTTTTTTAATTATAAAGGCTATCATAAAGTTAATATATCAAAAATGTCAAAATACTTTATATCATAGATATTTCTCGAGAATCCATTGCAGTATTCGTGTGCATTTCAAATTTAACTTTCACTTCTCTCGTAAATTTCTTCTTTTGTTGTCGTTGTTGTTGTTGTTCTTCTTCTTCTACTCCTCATCTTCCTCCTTCCTATTATTCTTCTTCGTCGTCTTTTTTGTTTTCACTGATATTTTGTATTATAAACTGCAGTAACTCGGGTATTTTTATAAAACCATTTGCTTTGTTTATTTTGCTTGGCCCCTGGCTGACCCTCCAAGGTCATGTACTTCTCACGCTTCTGGTTGACTGCCCAAAATGCTTGACAAAATATGTCTTGAAGGTCCATCTCAAACAATGGTCCAGAACCTCAGAGAAATGTTGTGAAGCCCTTTTGTAAGGACTAACCAGAAGGGGCTAATCTGTCCCACAACTCTTCTAGTCTTGACCATGCCTGTCAAAAAACAAAGAAAGAAATGTGTAAATTAATTGGACTTTATTTATCAAATGATAATGAGCAAGTACAATCGAAGCAGGTAATTGAAACGGCACTGTATTGGGACCACCACTAATTGCAACAATTTCTTTGGGAAAGAATTCCTCCTATACCGTTTAAACAGGTGAAATGGACGCTCGGCGCTTAATTGGTACGGAAACTTTGGACGAAGACTTAAGATGAAAACAAAATTTCTCACACGAAAGATGCCAAAACGTCACATTAAAATTAATGTTGATGAACATGTCTGTACATACACTGGGCGGTACTCATTAATTTTCACACCTCATTACCCTCGTTGCATCGGTTCCTACCCTGGTTTTCTATCAATCTTTATGACGATGCTTCTCAGTCACAACCCAGGCATGACAAATGATGAGCATTCGGGCAGTCATGGAGAAAACAGTGGGAGGCCTGGCGTGTCAATGAAACAATACAGATAAGACTTTTGAGGGACACTCCACCCCCTTCTCCCCGCTTCATTTCTCTTTTGACCAAAAAGTTAACGCATGTCGATAAAATGTCGCCAGATTATGGCATGTATAAATGTGAGGAGAGTTGTTAAGTTGTCATTGTCTTCAACATGTGAAAGAGAGAGAGAGAGAGAGAGAGAGAGAGAGAGAGAGAGAGAGAGAGAGAGAGAGAGAGAGAGAGAGAGAGAGGAAGAACGCGAAAGAGAAGAAAGAAAAAGCGGCACACAGTTATAGAATCACAGCATTGGCAAAAGAAAAATAGAGGAGAGACAAAATAGAAAGGGACGGGGTGAGATAGAAAGAGAAAAAGAAAGTGACAAGATAAAGTGGAAGAAGAAGAATAAGAGAAGAAAGAAAGAAATGCACACATGTAGAGAGAAAGAGTGAGTAATGTATTGACATAGACAGCTGAGGGGCATCTAAATACAAAACATATCGAATTTCAAAGGAGGAAGATATATATATATATATATATATATATATATATATATATATATATATATATATATATAGAGAGAGAGAGAGAGAGAGACTGACAGACAGACATACAGGCAGACAGACAGAGACAGAGAGAGAAAAGGTGAGAGGCAGTCTGGAGAGGGATAGAGAGTGGAAGGCGAAAAACTAGAAAGAATTAGCGACACATTGATGAAAAAAAAGAATGGGATGAATGAACAGACATAAAAATAAAGAGTGGGAAATAAACTGATAGACGTAGAAGTAATGATATAAAAAGCATCAAAATTTGAATGAGATAGAGAGAGAGAGAGAGAGAGAGAGAGAGAGAGAGAGAGAGAGAGAGAGAGAGAGAGAGAGAGAGAGAGGAAGAAAGAAATGGCAACAGCAAAATAAGTCCTTTTCATCCTTCTGGTTGTTAAATCATAAATAATCAGAAGTAGGCAGGGCCTTAGTCGAGCAATGGAAAATTACGTGAATTGCCTTTCCCATGGAAGATAACAAATAAAAAGTAGGGTGTTGCATATTTAAAAGATAATGTCCCTTTCAAAGTTAACAAAAAAATATACCTCCCTATAAAAAAAAATATTCAACTCCCTATAGTGGGAGATATGTCAAGGATTGCAGGGGGTGAAGGGTTTCAGCTCTGAACCTCCGCCATATAGACACTCTCAGGATAGCCGGCCCACCGACACCACATCGACGAAGTACCCAAGTCGCCGGTACCTCTGAGCAGGTTGTGCTTCTCACACAACCCACGACAAAACTTCCCTGCCAGCATCCAAGCACCAAAGTGATGCACACAAGTGTGCATCCCGGTGTTTTATGGGAGGAGCCACATCAGACCCAAAGCATAAATGACGACAGGCGCGGGCCGTCATAGTATGTGGACCTTGACCGTTTTACGGGCCTTAACACCGTTAGGGCTTGAAGCCAGTTCCTGGCGAAGTTGCCTTGCCAGGCAAAGTTCAAGCTTTCCTGATTGATTTAAGTTATCAGTGACACACTTTCTTCATGCGGTTTACTTGCGACGCATATTCTTACAATTTTGTTTAATATCTATTTTATAAAGGGAAAAACCCGTGAAACTTAACTACAAACTGTACTTCTTACCAAGTATTAAATAATAAAAAAAAAATATGATAAATAGTGGGATGAATCTTTCAAATTTTCTGGAAAATCAGTTAAAAACGTGTATGGGTTTTAAGATATGTAACTCTGTGCCACAACTGATTATCTTTGTATCTACAAGTGAATTCGTTCACGTTGTCAACACGCCTGGGGGTTGTTTATTTTTTCCTCTGACTTTGACTGCCTCTTGCGTGGTTGTTACAGACAAGTTCAACAACTCAACGAATAGAGTAAAAAAGAAACTCGATTTGCCAAATATATTGATATTTAAATTTCTGAACTATTAAATTAAAGTACGTTTAAATTTGTCTTTTTATAAATCTATGTTTAAACGCTGTCCGATCTCAAGGCGATCCTTTCTTTCTGACGACACGTCAGAGAGAGAGAGAGAGAGAGAGAGAGAGAGAGAGAGAGAGAGATAGAGAGAGAAAGAGAGAGAGAAAGAGAGAGAGAGAGAGAGAAAGAGAGAGACAGACAGACAGACAGGCAGACAGACAGACAGACTTACAGAGAGAGAGAGAGAGAGAGAGAGAGAGACAGACAGACAGACAGACAGACAGACTTACAGAGAGAGAGACAGACAGACAGACAGACAGACAGACAGAGAGAGAGAGAGAGAGAGAGAGAGGTAGAATATAAGGATTTGGCTCTAACTAATAGGACAGAATGAGGCACTGCAAAGGAAATAATGACATGTGGAATCGAGATTTAAGAAAGATAGATAAAGGGAGAGAGTGAAACACAGAATGAGAGAGCAATTAACAACATAATCATCTTAGCTCCAGTATACATATACGCATAATTTCATCATGTTTGTTAGTTATATTTCTTTCAATTTATGTGAGAATTTGGATATTTATATGATCTTTCAATCGCCATCCCCGTCTACATTACCATCTATTTATTAGAGACCCTCTACATCTCGCCCTCTGACGTATCAACTATCATTCTTCTACACGCGCATCCCCATTCGAATCAGGTGTAAAACAAAAAAAGCTTTTCCCAATTGCTGAATTTTGATTTCTCTACAGATACTAACCAGCTCTAATATTTTATTCCAAACACGCGCTCCAGCCTTATCTTACCCTCATATCAACGAGGTCACGCCTTCTTCCATCACCATCCCTAGCCATTGCACTGAACCTTGAAGCATTCTGCGCACTGCCCCTCCCCCAACCAACCATTTGTCCCGTCTGAGCCCAGCTCTCCCAATGTTTTGTATAACCTGTTCATGTCATTTTTTTCTACACGCAATCTGATAAAGGCACAATAAAGGCGAAACGTTTATAATTATGTTAAATCTATACCTGTGTTGTTTCTTTTTTTAGTCCCGTAGTTATAAAGTTGTGTGCCTGTCTCTTTTTAGACCCTGTTTCCCACTATTTACAAACACCCGTCCTTTTTGGATCCTTTATAATTAACAAGTTGTCCACCAAGTGTGGTGTTTTTACTTTTCTATTCAGAGAGAGAGAGAGAGAGAGAGAGAGAGAGAGAGAGAGAGAGAGAGAGAGAGAGAGAGAGAGAGAGAGAGAGAGAGAGAGAGCGTGGAAGGGAAATAAACCAAAAATGAAGGAATAGGCATATAGAGGTATAGAGAAAGACTGAGATATAAACGGACAAAGACAGAGGTATAAAAAAATGTATCATAATTCTTAGAGCAAAGAGAGAGAGAGAGAGAGAGAGAGAGAGAGAGAGAGAGACAGAGAGAGAGACAGAGAGAGAGACAGAGAGAGAGAAACGGAGAGACAGAGAGACAGAGAGAGAGAGACAGACAGACAGACAGACAGACAGAGCGCAAAAACAGAGAGAAAGAAAAGAAAAAAGCAGAGCAAATAAGCGACACACAGAGAGATATGAAGGAATACAGAGTCAGATGGAGAGATACACAAAGAGGGAAAGTGTGAAAACAATGAAGAGTAGAAAAAAAAAGAACACGACTTAATCACTCAGCAAGGGCATAAACTCTTTAAATGCGT
>JAWDGP010007346.1:0-185000 GCA_033675545.1 Elysia crispata
TTCAGATGGTTCTTCCGCCATTTGGTGCAGAGCGCATGTAACCCCGTTCTCTAAATTAAGCAAAAAAAGTTATTGAATATCGGGTCATCGTTTCAAACATGACAGTAAACATATTATTATTTCATTTTGTATTTAAAAATTCATTAAGTCTTTTAGATAATTTCTACGACTTCTCTCAGAGGGAAGTAATTCCATTTTCTATAAACTTCGTGTTTTTTTCCCGAAACACAATAATTCATTGATTTTTAAATCTTCACCACATTTTTTTTTACTAATATAAATATTTTTATTGTTAACATTAATGGTTAACTTTATGTAAATTTGACCTTTAGCATGGTTTTCTTTTTTAAAAATAAAAATGTGGGATAGAAAATGCGTTTTATTTGTTATTAAGTATTATGACTGATATTATAAAAATACATTCAACCTATAAACGAATATTTACCTGAAGAATTAAAAAATTTCGCTAACTACATCATCCTCAGTGCAAACGTGTGAGGAAGTTTCAATTGGCTCATCCGCCATTTGGGTAGAAGAGGGCGATATATCCTCGAACATCTAAATATCAGGCACCCCGTTTCAAATGAGTGAATAAAAATAATAAAATTTGATTTAATATTGATATATTAATTTAAACTTATAATTTCTAAAAAACAAAAGAAGTTTGTCGTTTTGTGGTAGACATTGTCTACAGATTCCAGCCCTCCAATAGCCTTTCACTAAAGAGCGTGTCCACTAACTTGACGTAGCATGTACTGCACATCAAGTTGCTTGTAGGCCACACGTTTTTGATGGTCGGTGTGGCCACTCGTCACTAGATAAAATGCTCTACATACATTAAGTAGGGCGGTGACCAGACTGGCATTTTCTGGATGTAGTAAAAAATTTTTTTGAATCCCATCTACATTCAATTTCCCATGAGATGACGTCCCCCCCCCCCCCCCCTCTTTTCAAAACCCTGCCTCTAGAGCCCTTAAACAATCCTTTAATAATGAGTTATCCTCCTCTAAATTATTTGCCATGCATTCTAGCCAGGTTTGAGCCCCCAGATAATCATTTAGTAAATCTTTTCTCTTTCTTTTTTATTAACGCTACGCAGTTGAGTGTTCTTAAAAAAGTACTTTTATACAAGATGAGTATGGTGCAAAACATTCCATACAACCAGCCTTTTTTTGCGCAATCGTCAGAGGCTGCTCAATATCCAGCACCTACTTCATAGGCTGCTGCAAACATTGTTTTTGCATTTCCGACAACTCTATGCAGTCGTCTTCTTGTTTACTACAGTTGTAATTTCTGAAGGCCCTCTCTTAAAAAGATTGTACTCGTTTTTTAGGATTGTTTTCAGTCCACTAAGTCTGGACGGCAGGTTTTCTAACAAGTCATCATGATATTTACGGTAGTGAATTTGCCACTGTGCGCATGAATCGTGGCGACCTCAGCCACCTCGGCTGTTTCAGAAAGTTCCTAGCTTTCTGAAATATAGTGCCATATCCTGTGCCATGATGGGTGTTAGTTGTAACTCCTCTTTCCTCTTTCTGTCGTTGTTGACATCCATGTTAAACAAAACAATGTTTTTCATCATATTAAACAATAGATGAAATGCAAAAAATATATATAAACCTGTAATGATGAGAAGACTGAAAATCATTTTTTTTCGCAAGCAGAAAATTTCTCACTTTTCATTGTGAATTTAGACATTTACAAAACTGATTGTCAAGATAAAATAAAAGTTACCTGCTTTTGATATTGTCCAACGTTTGGCAATGTCGTCTCTGTAAACATGCTTTATAAATCTGAGATGCAGAAAAATGATTGGTACTTCTAGTGTACATTTTATACAAAGTAGCTAAGGCCTTAACATCTTTCCTTTCATTCTATCACGTTAAAGACAAAAAAAACGAGAAGAATTTTAGACAATGAACACAGAAAGTATGTATATGACCAATAGACTAATAATTCCCTCTCTGTGTCGGAGCCAACTTCAGATGGTTCTTCCGCCATTTGGTGCAGAGCGCATGTAACCCCGTTCTCTAAATTACAAAAAAGTTATTGAATATCGGGTCATCGTTTCAAACATGACAGTAAACATATTATTATTTCATTTTGTATTTAAAAATTCATTAAGTCTTTTAGATAATTTCTACGACTTCTCTCAGAGGGAAGTAATTCCATTTTCTATAAACTTCGTGTTTTTTTTCCGGAAACAAATAATTCATTGATTTTTAAATCTTCACCACATTTTTACTAATATAAATATTTTTATTGTTAACATTAATGGTTAACTTTATGTACTTGACCTTTAGCATGGTTTTTTTTTTTTTAAATAAAAATGTGGGATAGAAATGCGTTTTATTTGTTATTAAGTATTATGACTGATATTATAAAAATACATTCAGCCCATAAACGAATATTTACCTGAAGAATTAAAAATTTCGCTAACTACATCATCCTCAGTGCAAACGTGTGAGGAAGTTTCAATTGGCTCATCCGCCATTTGGGTGAGAGGGTCGATATATCCTTGAACATCTAAATATCAGGCACCCCGTTTCAAATGAGTGAATAAAAATAATAAAATTTGATTTAATATTGATATATTAATTTAAACTTATAATTTCTAAAACAAAAGAAGTTTGTCGTTTTGTGGTAGACATTGTCTACAGATTCCAGCCCTCCAATAGCCTTTCACAAAGAGCGTGTCCACTAACTTGACGTAGCATGTACTGCACACCAAGTTGCTTGTAGGCCACACGTTTTTGATGGTCGGTGTGGCCACCGTCACTAGATAAAATGCTCTACATACATTAACTAGGGCGGTGACCAGACTGGCATTTTCTGGTTTTAGTAAAATTTTTTGAATCCCATCTAAATTCAATTTCCCATGAGTTGACGTCCCCCCCCCCCCCCCCTCTTTTCAAAACCCTGCCTCTAGAGCCCTTAAACAATCCTTTAATAATGAGTTATCCTCCTCTAAATTATCTGCCATGCATTCTAGCCAGGTTTGAGCCCCCAGATAATCATTTAGTAAATCTTTCTCTTTCTTTTTTTTAACGCTACGCAGTTGAGTGTTCTTAAAAAGTACTTTTATACAAGATGAGTATGGTGCAAAACATTCCATACAACCAGTCTTTTTTGCGCAATCGTCAGAGGCTGTCAATATCCAGCACCTACTTCATAGGCTGCTGCAAACATTGTTTTTGCATTTCCGACAACCTATGCAGTCGTCTTCTTGTTTACTACAGTTGTAATTTCTGAAGGCCCCCTTAAAAAGATTGTACCTGTTTTTTAGGATTGTTTTCAGTCCACTAAGTCTGGACGGCAGGTTTTCTAACAAGTCATCATGATATTTACGGTAGTGATTTTGCCACTGTGCGCATGAACGTGGCGACCTCAGCCACCTCGGCTGTTTCGAAAGTTCCTAGCTTTCTGAAATATAGTGCCATATCCTGTGCCATGATGGGTGTTAGTTGTAACTCCTCTTTCCTCTTTCTGTCGTTGTTGACATCCATGTTAAACAAAAACAATGTTATTTATCATATTAAACAATAGATGAATGCAAAAAAATATGTAAACCTAATGATGAGAAGACTGAAATCATTTTTTTTCGCAAGCAGAAAATTTCTCACTTTTCATTGTGAATTTAGACATTTACAAAACTGATTGTCAAGATAAAATAAAAGTTACCTGCTTTTGATATTGTCCAACGTTTGGCAATGTCGTCTCTGTAAACATGCTTTATAAATCTGAGATGCAGAAAAATGATTGTACTTCTATGTACATTTTATACAAAGTAGCTAAGGCCTTAACATCTTCCTTTCATTCTATCACGTTAAAGACAAAAAAAAAACGAGAAGAATTTTAGACAATGAACACATATGTATATGACCAATAGACTAATAATTCCCTCTCTGTGTCGGAGCCAACTTCAGATGGTTCTTCCGCCATTTGGTGCAGAGCGCATGTAACCCCGTTCTCTAAATTACAAAAAAAGTTATTGAATATCGGGTCATCGTTTCAAACATGACAGTAAACATATTATTATTTCATTTTGTATTTAAAAATTCATTAAGTCTTTTAGATAATTTCTACGACTTCTCTCAGAGGGAAGTAATTCCATTTTCTATAAACTTCGTGTTTTTTTCCCGAAACAAATAATTCATTGATTTTTAAATCTTCACCACATTTTTTTTACTAATATAAATATTTTTATTGTTAACATTAATGGTTAACTTTATGTACTTGACCTTTAGCATGGTTTTCTTTTTTAAAATAAAAATGTGGGATAGAAATGCGTTTTATTTGTTATTAAGTATTATGACTGATATTATAAAAATACATTCAGCCCATAAACGAATATTTACCTGAAGAATTAAAAATTTCGCTAACTACATCATCCTCAGTGCAAACGTGTGAGGAAGTTTCAATTGGCTCATCCGCCATTTGGGTGAGAGGGTCGATATATCCTTGAACATCTAAATATCAGGCACCCCGTTTCAAATGAGTGAATAAAAATAATAAAATTTGATTTAATATTGATATATTAATTTAAACTTATAATTTCTAAAACAAAAGAAGTTTGTCGTTTTGTGGTAGACATTGTCTACAGATTCCAGCCCTCCAATAGCCTTTCACAAAGAGCGTGTCCACTAACTTGACGTAGCATGTACTGCACACCAAGTTGCTTGTAGGCCACACGTTTTTGATGGTCGGTGTGGCCACCGTCACTAGATAAAATGCTCTACATACATTAACTAGGGCGGTGACCAGACTGGCATTTTCTGGATGTAGTAAAATTTTTTGAATCCCATCTACATTCAATTTCCCATGAGATGACGTCCCCCCCCTCTTTTCAAAACCCTGCCTCTAGAGCCCTTAAACAATCCTTTAATAATGAGTTATCCTCCTCTAAATTATTTGCCATGCATTCTAGCCAGGTTTGAGCCCCCAGATAATCATTTAGTAAATCTTTCTCTTTCTTTTTATTAACGCTACGCAGTTGAGTGTTCTTAAAAAGTACTTTTATACAAGATGAGTATGGTGCAAAACATTCCATACAACCAGTCTTTTTTGCGCAATCGTCAGAGGCTGTCAATATCCAGCACCTACTTCATAGGCTGCTGCAAACATTGTTTTTGCATTTCCGACAACCTATGCAGTCGTCTTCTTGTTTACTACAGTTGTAATTTCTGAAGGCCCCCTTAAAAAGATTGTACCTGTTTTTTAGGATTTTTATCAGTCCACTAAGTCTGGACGGCAGGTTTTCTAACAAGTCATCATGATATTTACGGTAGTGAATTTGCCACTGTGCGCATGAACGTGGCGACCTCAGCCACCTCGGCTGTTTCGAAAGTTCCTAGCTTTCTGAAATATAGTGCCATATCCTGTGCCATGATGGGTGTTAGTTGTAACTCCTCTTTCCTCTTTCTGTCGTTGTTGACATCCATGTTAAACAAAAACAATGTTTTTCATCATATTCAACAATAGATGAATGCAAAAAAATATATAAACCTAATGATGAGAAGACTGAAATCATTTTTTTTCGCAAGCAGAAAATTTCTCACTTTTCATTGTGAATTTAGACATTTACAAAACTGATTGTCAAGATAAAATAAAAGTTACCTGCTTTTGATATTGTCCAACGTTTGGCAATGTCGTCTCTGTAAACATGCTTTATAAATCTGAGATGCAGAAAAATGATTGTACTTCTATGTACATTTTATACAAAGTAGCTAAGGCCTTAACATCTTCCTTTCATTCTATCACGTTAAAGACAAAAAAACGAGAAGAATTTTAGACAATGAACACATATGTATATGACCAATAGACTAATAATTCCCTCTCTGTGTCGGAGCCAACTTCAGATGGTTCTTCCGCCATTTGGTGCAGAGCGCATGTAACCCCGTTCTCTAAATTACAAAAAAAGTTATTGAATATCGGGTCATCGTTTCAAACATGACAGTAAACATATTATTATTTCATTTTGTATTTAAAAATTCATTAAGTCTTTTAGATAATTTCTACGACTTCTCTCAGAGGGAAGTAATTCCATTTTCTATAAACTTCGTGTTTTTTTCCCGAAACAAATAATTCATTGATTTTTAAATCTTCACCACATTTTTTTTTACTAATATAAATATTTTTATTGTTAACATTAATGGTTAACTTTATGTACTTGACCTTTAGCATGGTTTTCTTTTTTAAAATAAAAATGTGGGATAGAAATGCGTTTTATTTGTTATTAAGTATTATGACTGATATTATAAAAATACATTCAGCCCATAAACGAATATTTACCTGAAGAATTAAAAATTTCGCTAACTACATCATCCTCAGTGCAAACGTGTGAGGAAGTTTCAATTGGCTCATCCGCCATTTGGGTGAGAGGGTCGATATATCCTTGAACATCTAAATATCAGGCACCCCGTTTCAAATGAGTGAATAAAAATAATAAAATTTGATTTAATATTGATATATTAATTTAAACTTATAATTTCTAAAACAAAAGAAGTTTGTCGTTTTGTGGTAGACATTGTCTACAGATTCCAGCCCTCCAATAGCCTTTCACAAAGAGCGTGTCCACTAACTTGACGTAGCATGTACTGCACACCAAGTTGCTTGTAGGCCACACGTTTTTGATGGTCGGTGTGGCCACCGTCACTAGATAAAATGCTCTACATACATTAAGTAGGGCGGTGACCAGACTGGCATTTTCTGGATGTAGTAAAATTTTTTGAATCCCATCTACATTCAATTTCCCATGAGATGACGTCCCCCCCCTCTTTTCAAAACCCTGCCTCTAGAGCCCTTAAACAATCCTTTAATAATGAGTTATCCTCCTCTAAATTATCTGCCATGCATTCTAGCCAGGTTTGAGCCCCCAGATAATCATTTAGTAAATCTTTCTCTTTCTTTTTATTAACGCTACGTAGTTGAGTGTTCTTAAAAAGTACTTTTATACAAGATGAGTATGGTGCAAAACATTCCATACAACCAGTCTTTTTTGCGCAATCGTCAGAGGCTGTCAATATCCAGCACCTACTTCATAGGCTGCTGCAAACATTGTTTTTGCATTTCCGACAACCTATGCAGTCGTCTTCTTGTTTACTACAGTTGTAATTTCTGAAAGCCCCCTTAAAAAGATTGTACCTGTTTTTTAGGATTGTTTTCAGTCCACTAAGTCTGGACGGCAGGTTTTCTAACAAGTCATCATGATATTTACGGTAGTGAATTTGCCACTGTGCGCATGAACGTGGCGACCTCAGCCACCTCGGCTGTTTCGAAAGTTCCTAGCTTTCTGAAATATAGTGCCATATCCTGTGCCATGATGGGTGTTAGTTGTAACTCCTCTTTCCTCTTTCTGTCGTTGTTGACATCCATGTTAAACAAAAACAATGTTATTTATCATATTAAACAATAGATGAATGCAAAAAAAATATGTAAACCTAATGATGAGAAGACTGAAATCATTTTTTTCGCAAGCAGAAAATTTCTCACTTTTCATTGTGAATTTAGACATTTACAAAACTGATTGTCAAGATAAAATAAAAGTTACCTGCTTTTGATATTGTCCAACGTTTGGCAATGTCGTCTCTGTAAACATGCTTTATAAATCTGAGATGCAGAAAAATGATTGTACTTCTATGTACATTTTATACAAAGTAGCTAAGGCCTTAACATCTTCCTTTCATTCTATCACGTTAAAGACAAAAAAAAAACGAGAAGAATTTTAGACAATGAACACATATGTATATGACCAATAGACTAATAATTCCCTCTCTGTGTCGGAGCCAACTTCAGATGGTTCTTCCGCCATTTGGTGCAGAGCGCATGTAACCCCGTTCTCTAAATTACAAAAAAAGTTATTGAATATCGGGTCATCGTTTCAAACATGACAGTAAACATATTATTATTTCATTTTGTATTTAAAAATTCATTAAGTCTTTTAGATAATTTCTACGACTTCTCTCAGAGGGAAGTAATTCCATTTTCTATAAACTTCGTGTTTTTTTCCCGAAACACAAAATTCATTGATTTTTAAATCTTCACCACATTTTTTTTTACTAATATAAATATTTTTATTGTTAACATTAATGGTTAACTTTATGTACTTGACCTTTAGCATGGTTTTCTTTTTTAAAATAAAAATGTGGGATAGAAATGCGTTTTATTTGTTATTAAGTATTATGACTGATATTATAAAAATACATTCAACCCATAAACGAATATTTACCTGAAGAATTAAAAATTTCGCTAACTACATCATCCTCAGTGCAAACGTGTGAGGAAGTTTCAATTGGCTCATCCGCCATTTGGGTGAGAGGGTCGATATATCCTTGAACATCTAAATATCAGGCACCCCGTTTCAAATGAGTGAATAAAAATAATAAAATTTGATTTAATATTGATATATTAATTTAAACTTATAATTTCTAAAACAAAAGAAGTTTGTCGTTTTGTGGTAGACATTGTCTACAGATTCCAGCCCTCCAATAGCCTTTCACAAAGAGCGTGTCCACTAACTTGACGTAGCATGTACTGCACACCAAGTTGCTTGTAGGCCACACGTTTTTGATGGTCGGTGTGGCCACCGTCACTAGATAAAATGCTCTACATACATTAACTAGGGCGGTGACCAGACTGGCATTTTCTGGATGTAGTAAAAATTTTTTGAATCCCATCTACATTCAATTTCCCATGAGATGACGTCCCCCCCCTCTTTTCAAAACCCTGCCTCTAGAGCCCTTAAACAATCCTTTAATAATGAGTTATCCTCCTCTAAATTATTTGCCATGCATTCTAGCCAGGTTTGAGCCCCCAGATAATCATTTAGTAAATCTTTCTCTTTCTTTTTATTAACGCTACGCAGTTGAGTGTTCTTAAAAAGTACTTTTATACAAGATGAGTATGGTGCAAAACATTCCATACAACCAGTCTTTTTTGCGCAATCGTCAGAGGCTGTCAATATCCAGCACCTACTTCATAGGCTGCTGCAAACATTGTTTTTGCATTTCCGACAACCTATGCAGTCGTTTTCTTGTTTACTACAGTTGTAATTTCTGAAGGCCCCCTTAAAAAGATTGTACCTGTTTTTTAGGATTGTTTTCAGTCCACTAAGTCTGGACGGCAGGTTTTCTAACAAGTCATCATGATATTTACGGTAGTGAATTTGCCACTGTGCGCATGAACGTGGCGACCTCAGCCACCTCGGCTGTTTCGAAAGTTCCTAGCTTTCTGAAATATAGTGCCATATCCTGTGCCATGATGGGTGTTAGTTGTAACTCCTCTTTCCTCTTTCTGTCGTTGTTGACATCCATGTTAAACAAAAACAATGTTTTTCATCATATTCAACAATAGATGAATGCAAAAAAATATATAAACCTAATGATGAGAAGACTGAAATCATTTTTTTCGCAAGCAGAAAATTTCTCACTTTTCATTGTGAATTTAGACATTTACAAAACTGATTGTCAAGATAAAATAAAAGTTACCTGCTTTTGATATTGTCCAACGTTTGGCAATGTCGTCTCTGTAAACATGCTTTATAAATCTGAGATGCAGAAAAATGATTGTACTTCTATGTACATTTTATACAAAGGAGCTAAGGCCTTAACATCTTCCTTTCATTCTATCACGTTAAAGACAAAAATACGAGAAGAATTTTAGACAATGAACACATATGTATATGACCAATAGACTAATAATTCCCTCTCTGTGTCGGAGCCAACTTCAGATGGTTCTTCCGCCATTTGGTGCAGAGCGCATGTAACCCCGTTCTCTAAATTACAAAAAAAGTTATTGAATATCGGGTCATCGTTTCAAACATGACAGTAAACATATTATTATTTCATTTTGTATTTAAAAATTCATTAAGTCTTTTAGATAATTTCTACGACTTCTCTCAAAGGGAAGTAATTCCATTTTCTATAAACTTCGTGTTTTTTTTTTCGAAACAAATAATTCATTAATTTTTAAATCTTCACCACATTTTTTTTACTAATATAAATATTTTTATTGTTAACCTTAATTGTTAACTTTATGTACTTGACCTTTAGCATGGTTTTTTTTTTTTAAATAAAAATGTGGGATAGAAATGCGTTTTATTTGTTATTAAGTATTATGACTGATATTATAAAAATACATTCAGCCCATAAACGAATATTTACCTGAAGAATTAAAAATTTCGCTAACTACATCATCCTCAGTGCAAACGTGTGAGGAAGTTTCAATTGGCTCATCCGCCATTTGGGTGAGAGGGTCGATATATCCTTGAACATCTAAATATCAGGCACCCCGTTTCAAATGAGTGAATAAAAATAATAAAATTTGATTTAATATTGATATATTAATTTAAACTTATAATTTCTAAAACAAAAGAAGTTTGTCGTTTTGTGGTAGACATTGTCTACAGATTCCAGCCCTCCAATAGCCTTTCACAAAGAGCGTGTCCACTAACTTGACGTAGCATGTACTGCACACCAAGTTGCTTGTAGGCCACACGTTTTTGATGGTCGGTGTGGCCACCGTCACTAGATAAAATGCTCTACATACATTAAGTAGGGCGGTGACCAGACTGGCATTTTCTGGATGTAGTAAAATTTTTTGAATCCCATCTACATTCAATTTCCCATGAGATGACGTCCCCCCCCCCCCTCTTTTCAAAACCCTGCCTCTAGAGCCCTTAAACAATCCTTTAATAATGAGTTATCCTCCTCTAAATTATTTGCCATGCATTCTAGCCAGGTTTGAGCCCCCAGATAATCATTTAGTAAATCTTTCTCTTTCTTTTTATTAACGCTACGCAGTTGAGTGTTCTTAAAAAGTACTTTTATACAAGATGAGTATGGTGCAAAACATTCCATACAACCAGTCTTTTTTGCGCAATCGTCAGAGGCTGTCAATATCCAGCACCTACTTCATAGGCTGCTGCAAACATTGTTTTTGCATTTCCGACAACCTATGCAGTCGTCTTCTTGTTTACTACAGTTGTAATTTCTGAAGGCCCCCTTAAAAAGATTGTACCTGTTTTTTAGGATTGTTTTCAGTCCACTAAGTCTGGACGGCAGGTTTTCTAACAAGTCATCATGATATTTACGGTAGTGAATTTGCCACTGTGCGCATGAACGTGGCGACCTCAGCCACCTCGGCTGTTTCGAAAGTTCCTAGCTTTCTGAAATATAGTGCCATATCCTGTGCCATGATGGGTGTTAGTTGTAACTCCTCTTTCCTCTTTCTGTCGTTGTTGACATCCATGTTAAACAAAAACAATGTTATTTATCATATTAAACAATAGATGAATGCAAAAAAATATGTAAACCTAATGATGAGAAGACTGAAATCATTTTTTTTCGCAAGCAGAAAATTTCTCACTTTTCATTGTGAATTTAGACATTTACAAAACTGATTGTCAAGATAAAATAAAAGTTACCTGCTTTTGATATTGTCCAACGTTTGGCAATGTCGTCTCTGTAAACATGCTTTATAAATCTGAGATGCAGAAAAATGATTGTACTTCTATGTACATTTTATACAAAGTAGCTAAGGCCTTAACATCTTCCTTTCATTCTATCACGTTAAAGACAAAAAAAAAAAAACGAGAAGAATTTTAGACAATGAACACATATGTATATGACCAATAGACTAATAATTCCCTCTCTGTGTCGGAGCCAACTTCAGATGGTTCTTCCGCCATTTGGTGCAGAGCGCATGTAACCCCGTTCTCTAAATTACAAAAAAAAGTTATTGAATATCGGGTCATCGTTTCAAACATGACAGTAAACATATTATTATTTCATTTTGTATTTAAAAATTCATTAAGTCTTTTAGATAATTTCTACGACTTCTCTCAGAGGGAAGTAATTCCATTTTCTATAAACTTCGTGTTTTTTTCCCGAAACAAATAATTCATTGATTTTTAAATCTTCACCACATTTTTTTTTACTAATATAAATATTTTTATTGTTAACATTAATGGTTAACTTTATGTACTTGACCTTTAGCATGGTTTTCTTT
Source organism: Elysia crispata (assembly GCA_033675545.1). NCBI lineage: Eukaryota > Metazoa > Mollusca > Gastropoda > Plakobranchidae > Elysia > Elysia crispata. The sequence goes on from JAWDGP010007346.1 coordinate 12,007, forward strand.
TTTAAAATAAAAATGTGGGATAAAAATGCGTTTTATTTGTTATTAAGTATTATGACTGATATTATAAAAATACATTCAGCCCATAAACGAATATTTACCTGAAGAATTAAAAATTTCGCTAACTACATCATCCTCAGTGCAAACGTGTGAGGAAGTTTCAATTGGCTCATCCGCCATTTGGGTGAGAGGGTCGATATATCCTTGAACATCTAAATATCAGGCACCCCGTTTCAAATGAGTGAATAAAAATAATAAAATTTGATTTAATATTGATATATTAATTTAAACTTATAATTTCTAAAACAAAAGAAGTTTGTCGTTTTGTGGTAGACATTGTCTACAGATTCCAGCCCTCCAATAGCCTTTCACAAAGAGCGTGTCCACTAACTTGACGTAGCATGTACTGCACACCAAGTTGCTTGTAGGCCACACGTTTTTGATGGTCGGTGTGGCCACCGTCACTAGATAAAATGCTCTACATACATTAACTAGGGCGGTGACCAGACTGGCATTTTCTGGATGTAGTAAAATTTTTTGAATCCCATCTACATTCAATTTCCCATGAGATGACCTCCCCCCCCTCTTTTCAAAACCCTGCCTCTAGAGCCCTTAAACAATCCTTTAATAATGAGTTATCCTCCTCTAAATTATCTGCCATGCATTCTAGCCAGGTTTGAGCCCCCAGATAATCATTTAGTAAATCTTTCTCTTTCTTTTTATTAACGCTACGTAGTTGAGTGTTCTTAAAAAGTACTTTTATACAAGATGAGTATGGTGCAAAACATTCCATACAACCAGTCTTTTTTGCGCAATCGTCAGAGGCTGTCAATATCCAGCACCTACTTCATAGGCTGCTGCAAACATTGTTTTTGCATTTCTGACAACCTATGCAGTCGTCTTCTTGTTTACTACAGTTGTAATTTCTGAAGGCCCCCTTAAAAAGATTGTACCTGTTTTTTAGGATTGTTTTCAGTCCACTAAGTCTGGACGGCAGGTTTTCTAACAAGTCATCATGATATTTACGGTAGTGAATTTGCCACTGTGCGCATGAACGTGGCGACCTCAGCCACCTCGGCTGTTTCGAAAGTTCCTAGCTTTCTGAAATATAGTGCCATATCCTGTGCCATGATGGGTGTTAGTTGTAACTCCTCTTTCCTCTTTCTGTCGTTGTTGACATCCATGTTAAACAAAAACAATGTTATTTATCATATTAAACAATAGATGAATGCAAAAAAAATATGTAAACCTAATGATGAGAAGACTGAAATCATTTTTTTCGCAAGCAGAAAATTTCTCACTTTTCATTGTGAATTTAGACATTTACAAAACTGATTGTCAAGATAAAATAAAAGTTACCTGCTTTTGATATTGTCCAACGATTGGCAATGTCGTCTCTGTAAACATGCTTTATAAATCTGAGATGCAGAAAAATGATTGTACTTCTATGTACATTTTATACAAAGTAGCTAAGGCCTTAAACATCTTCCTTTCATTCTATCACGTTAAAGACAAAAAAAAACGAGAAGAATTTTAGACAATGAACACATATGTATATGACCAATAGACTAATAATTCCCTCTCTGTGTCGGAGCCAACTTCAGATGGTTCTTCCGCCATTTGGTGCAGAGCGCATGTAACCCCGTTCTCTAAATTACAAAAAAAGTTATTGAATATCGGGTCATCGTTTCAAACATGACAGTAAACATATTATTATTTCATTTTGTATTTAAAAATTCATTAAGTCTTTTAGATAATTTCTACGACTTCTCTCAGAGGGAAGTAATTCCATTTTCTATAAACTTCGTGTTTTTTTTTCCGAAACAAATAATTCATTGATTTTTAAATCTTCACCACATTTTTTTTTACTAATATAAATATTTTTATTGTTAACATTAATGGTTAACTTTATGTACTTGACCTTTAGCATGGTTTTCTTTTTTAAAATAAAAATGTGGGATAAAAATGCGTTTTATTTGTTATTAAGTATTATGACTGATATTATAAAAATACATTCAGCCCATAAACGAATATTTACCTGAAGAATTAAAAATTTCGCTAACTACATCATCCTCAGTGCAAACGTGTGAGGAAGTTTCAATTGGCTCATCCGCCATTTGGGTGAGAGGGTCGATATATCCTTGAACATCTAAATATCAGGCACCCCGTTTCAAATGAGTGAATAAAAATAATAAAATTTGATTTAATATTGATATATTAATTTAAACTTATAATTTCTAAAACAATAGAAGTTTGTCGTTTTGTGGTAGACATTGTCTACAGATTCCAGCCCTCCAATAGCCTTTCACAAAGAGCGTGTCCACTAACTTGACGTAGCATGTACTGCACACCAAGTTGCTTGTAGGCCACACGTTTTTGATGGTCGGTGTGGCCACCGTCACTAGATAAAATGCTCTACATACATTAAGTAGGGCGGTGACCAGACTGGCATTTTCTGGATGTAGTAAAATTTTTTGAATCCCATCTACATTCAATTTCCCATGAGATGACCCTCCCCCCCCCCCTCTTTTCAAAACCCTGCCTGTAGAGCCCTTAAACAATCCTTTAATAATGAGTTATCCTCCTCTAAATTATCTGCCATGCATTCTAGCCAGGTTTGAGCCCCCAGATAATCATTTAGTAAATCTTTCTCTTTCTTTTTATTAACGCTACGCAGTTGAGTGTTCTTAAAAAGTACTTTTATACAAGATGAGTATGGTGCAAAACATTCCATACAACCAGTCTTTTTTGCGCAATCGTCAGAGGCTGTCAATATCCAGCATCTACTTCATAGGCTGCTGCAAACATTGTTTTTGCATTTCCGACAACCTATGCAGTCGTCTTCTTGTTTACTACAGTTGTAATTTCTGAAGGCCCCCTTAAAAAGATTGTACCTGTTTTTTAGGATTGTTTTCAGTCCACTAAGTCTGGACGGCAGGTTTTCTAACAAGTCATCATGATATTTACGGTAGTGAATTTGCCACTGTGCGCATGAACGTGGCGACCTCAGCCACCTCGGCTGTTTCGAAAGTTCCTAGCTTTCTGAAATATAGTGCCATATCCTGTGCCATGATGGGTGTTAGTTGTAACTCCTCTTTCCTCTTTCTGTCGTTGTTGACATCCATGTTAAACAAAAACAATGTTTTTCATCATATTCAACAATAGATGAATGCAAAAAAATATATAAACCTAATGATGAGAAGACTGAAATCATTTTTTTTCGCAAGCAGAAAATTTCTCACTTTTCATTGTGAATTTAGACATTTACAAAACTGATTGTCAAGATAAAATAAAAGTTACCTGCTTTTGATATTGTCCAACGTTTGGCAATGTCGTCTCTGTAAACATGCTTTATAAATCTGAGATGCAGAAAAATGATTGTACTTCTATGTACTTTTTATACAAAGTAGCTAAGGCCTTAACATCTTCCTTTCATTCTATCACGTTAAAGACAAAAAAAACGAGAAGAATTTTAGACAATCAACACATATGTATATGACCAATAGACTAATAATTCCCTCTCTGTGTCGGAGCCAACTTCAGATGGTTCTTCCGCCATTTGGTGCAGAGCGCATGTAACCCCGTTCTCTAAATTACAAAAAAAGTTATTGAATATCGGGTCATCGTTTCAAACATGTCAGTAAACATATTATCATTTCATTTGGTATTTAAAAATTCATTAAGTTTTTTAGATAATTTCTACGACTTCTCTCAAAGGGAAGGAATTTTATTTTCTATAAGTTTCGTGTCTTTTTTTCGAAACAAATAATTCATTGATTTTTTAAATCTTCACCACATTTTTTTTACTTATGTAAATATTTTTATTGTTAACCTTAATGGTTAACTTTATTATGTACTTGACCTTGAGCATGTTTTTTTTTTTTTTTTTTTGAAATAAAAATGTGGGATAGAAATGCGTTTTATTTGTTATTAAGTATTATGACTGATATCATAAAAATACATTCAGCCCATAAACGAATATTTACCTGAAGAATCAAAAGTTTCGCTAACTACATCATCCTCAGTGCAAACTTGAGGAAGGTTCAATTGGCTCATCCGCCATTTGGGTGAAAGGGTCGATATATCCTTGAACATCTAAATATCAGGCACCCCGTTTCAAATGAGTGAATGAAAATAATAAAATTTGATTTAATATTGATATATTAATTTAAACTTATAATTTCTAAAACAATAGAAGTTTGTCGTTTTGTGGTAGACATTGTCTACAGATTCCAGCCCTCCAATAGCCGTTCACAAAGAGCGTGTCCACTAACTTGACGTAGCATGTACTGCACACCAAGTTGCTTGTAGGCCACACGTTTTTGATGGTCGGTGTGGCCACCGTCACTAGATAAAATGCTCTACATACATTAACTAGGGCGGTGACCAGACTGGCATTTTCTGGATATGGTAAAATTTTTTGAATCCCATCTACATTCAATTTCCCATGAGATGACCTCCCTCTCCCCCCCCCCCTCCCCCCTCTTTTCAAAACCCTGCCTCTAGAGCCCTTAAACAATGAGTTATCCTCCTCTAAATTATCTGCCATGCATTCTAGCCAGGTTTGAGCCCCCAGATAATCATTTAGTAAATCTTTCTCTTTCTTTTCATTAACGCTACGTAGTTGAGTGTTCTTAAAAAGTACTTTTATACAAGATGAGTATGGTGCAAAACATTCCATACAACCAGTCTTTTTTGCGCAATCGTCAGAGGCTGTCAATATTCAGCACCTACTTCATAGGCTGCTGCAAACATTGTTTTTGCATTTCCGACAACCTATGCAGTCATCTTGTTGTTTACTAACTTTACTACAGTTGTAATTTCTGAAGGCCCCCTTAAAAAGATTGTACCTGTTTTTTTAGGATTGTTTTCAGTCCACTAAGTCTGGACGGCAGGTTTTCTAACAAGTCATCATGATATTTACGGTAGTGAATCGCCACTGTGCGCATGAACGTGGCGACCTCAGCCACCTCGGCTGTTTCGAAAGTTCCTAGCTTTCTGAAATATAGTGCCATATCCTGTGTCATGATGGGTGTCAGTTGTAACTCCTCTTTCCTCTTTCTGTCGTTGTTGACATCCATGTTAAACAAAAACAATGTTTTTCATCATATTAAACAATAGATGAATGCAAAAAATATATAAACCTAATGATGAGAAGACTGAAATTATTTTTTTTCGCAAGCAGAAAATTTCTCACTTTTCATTGTGAATTTAGACATTTACAAAACTGATTGTCAAGATAAAATAAAAGTTACCTGCTTTTGATATTCTCCAACGTTTGGCAATGTCGTCTCTGTAAACATGTTTTATAAATCTGAGATGCAGAAAAATGATTGTACTTCTATGTACATTTTATACAAAGTAGCTAAGGCCTTAACATCTTCCTTTCATTCTATCACGTTAAAGACAAAAAAAAAAAAAAAAAAACGAGAAGAATTTTAGACAATGAACACATATGTAGCCTACATTACCAATAGACTAACAAAGAGTGTCCGTTATTATAAGTATCAATAGGTGAGCGCTCATATTAAAAAAAAAAATTACCTGAAGAAGAAATTAATTCGCTCTCTGTGTCGGAGCCAACTTCAGATGGTTCTTCCGCCATTTGGTGCAGAGCGCATGTAACCCCGTTCTCTAAATTACAAAAAAAGTTATTGAATATCGGGTTATCGTTTCAAACATGTCAGTAAACATATTATTATTTCATTTAGTATTTAAAAATTCATTAAGTTTTTTAGATAATTTCTACGACTTCTCTCAAAGGGAAGTAATTCTATTTTCTATAAGTTTCGTGTCTTTTTTGCCGAAACAAATAATTCATTGATTTTTAAATCTTCACCACATTTTTTTTACTTATGTAAATATTTTTATTGTTAACCTTAATGGTTATCTTTATTATGTACTTGACCTTGAGCATGGTTTTTTTTTTAAAATAAAAATGTGGGATAGAAATGCGTTTTATTTGTTATTAAATATTATGATTGATATCATAAAAATACATTCAGCCCATAAACGAATATTTACCTGAAGAATCAAAAGTTTCGCTAACTACATCATCCTCAGTGCAATCTTGAGGAAGGTTCAATTGGCTCATCCGCCATTTGGGTGAGAGGGTCGATATATCCTTGAACATCTAAATATCAGGCACCCCGTTTCAAATGAGTGAATGAAAATAATAAAATTTGATTTAATATTGATATATTAATTTAAACTTATAATTTCTAAAACAATAGAAGTTTGTCGTTTTGTGGTAGACATTGTCTACAGATTCCAGCCCTCCAATAGCCGTTCACAAAGAGCGTGTCCACTAACTTGACGTAGCATGTACTGCACACCAAGTTGCTTGTAGGCCACACGTTTTTGATGGTCGGTGTGGCCACCGTCACTAGATAAAATGCTCTACATACATTAAGTAGGGCGGTGACCAGACTGGCATTTTCTGGATGTAGTTCAATATTTTGAATCCCATCTACATTCAATTTCCCATGAGATGACCCCCCCCCCCCCCCTCTTTTCAAAACCCTGCCTGTAGAGCCCTTAAACAATCCTTTAATAATGAGTTATCTTCCTCTTAATTATCTGCCATGCATTCTAGCCAGGTTTGAGCCCCCAGATAATCATTTAGTAAATCTTTCTCTTTCTTTTTATTAACGCTACGTAGTTGAGTGTTCTTAAAAAGTACTTTTATACTAGATGAGTATGGTGCAAAACATTCCATACAACCAGTCTTTTTTGCGCAATCGTCAGAGGGTGTCAACATCCAGCATCTACTTCATAGGCTGCTGCAGTTATTGTTTTTGCATTTCCGACAACCTATGCAGTCGTCTTGTTTTTTACTAACTTTACTACAGTTGTAATTTCTGAAGGCCCCCTTAAAAAGATTGTACCTGTTTTTTTAGGATTGTTTTCAGTCCACTAAGTCTGGACGGCAGGTTTTCTAACAAGTCATCATGATATTTACGGTAGTGAATCGCCACTGTGCGCATGAACGTGGCGACCTCAGCCACCTCGGCTGTTTCGAAAGTACCTAGCTTTCTGAAATATAGTGCCATATCCTGTGTCATGATAAGTGTCAGTTGTAACTCCTCTTTCCTCTTTCTGTCGTTGTTGACATCCATGTTAAACAAAAACAATGTTTTTCATCATATTAACCACTTGAGTGCTGAGTTATAATTGATTTCTGAGTGAAGAGTGCTGAGTTATAATTAGGTAAAATTATGTAACTTGGGGTATGTGTATGAAAATGCTTCTGGTGGGTTTACCTTTGATCTAAACCCATTACATGTATACATTTTATGAAAGGTGAATGCTTGAGGAATCTACATATAAATCAATAGATCAGTTTTCGGAAAAAATTTATGGGATGTTTATAGTATGAAAGAGTAATAAAAGTTGTTATTGCCCTTGAATTTGAGTTATGTGTTTTGTTTGTTATTGTTTTTCTGAACATAGACAACACTTTAGGTAAAAAAAAAAAAAAACAGATACAAAGAGAGATAAACATTTCAGGATTTCAAAAATATATATATACCTTTATTGAATCATGTTGATAACCCTGTGATATGGTTAAAAGCACTCTGGACATAGGGTAACTTTGCATGACGAACACTCCCAAACAGTCTTCTTTCTTGTCTGGTGCACCCTGTGCATGCACTGCCTCCTCTTCCCATCTCCAATCCTGACAAGGGTGCATGTTGGGGGTGCAGCTTGGTAGTCATGATCAGGGGGTTGAATGTTCATCTCCTCATTCCCAGCACCCTCTTCGCGCTCGGCTGCGGCGCGACGACGTTTTCGCGGCGTCTTACCAGGGTGGTAATTACCCATAAGGCTCTCCACACATTCTACCGTAAACTGATGCCTGATAGGTCTTTGTGATGTATGCTCTTTGTATATTATGTATGCATTCAGAACACACCTACCAATAAGATTGAAAACAAGTTTGTGGGTCCATTTCATAGTCCTGCGTTCACTGAGGTAGGTGTACAGACGAGCATCTGTAGTGTCTACACCTCCCATGATGGAGTTATATGTTGCAACAATAGCAGGCTTGTGTTTCATAACCCCCCTTGCATTTCTCTGATCAACAAATCCTCCTTTGGCTGCCGTCGACAGGAGAACTGGTCTTTTTCCACCATCAGAGCACAACAGGGGACCCTTCCGTCGTTCAATCGTTGTGTTGTTAGGCAGTGTTTTTTTGAGGATTGCCTTGGGCAAACCCTTCCTGTTGGATCTGACAGTGCCTGTTGCTTTTGTATTAGCTCTATAGAGTTCCAAAAACAGTTTTGGGGATGAAAAATAGTTGTCCATGCCGACATGATGACCAGAATATAGAAGGCAAGGCTCTTGCAAAAGTCTGATCACCAGATTATGAGTGACATTTTCTTCAGCTCTATCAGCTTCATTGTGTGCTCCTTTATAAATTTCAAAATTTACAGTATAGTGAGAGTGAGAGTCACACACACACACACACACACACACACCATATTTTGATGCCAAATCTAGCATGATGTTTCAATGGCATGTACTGACGCAGGTGAGGTGTCTTCCCCCTGTAACCTACCATACTTTCATCTACCGAAATGTCCTCACCCGGTACATATAAGTTCCTAAAATTTTTTCTGAAGCGATCAGCTATTTCTTTTACTTTGTAAAGCTTGTAATCAGGGCTGTTTGGGTCTGGCTGTAATTCATTGTCTGCAAAGTGGAGAAATTTCAGTAGAAGCTGAAACCGGTCCCTATTGAATCGTTCGATGAACCACGGTGTTGCTTGGCTGGGATTTGTACTATCCCAGTAATGATGGATGGCTGATTTCTTTATCAAGCCAGAGTTGATACAAAGTGATAGTAATGCCTTTATTTCAGCTCTGTTTGTAGTCCCTTGTTTTATCCAGCTGTGGACTCTAGAGTGAGGATGTTGAACAAGATAATCCTGATGACCTTCAATCCATTGTTGTGCATAGCGATTCGTTTCTGTGACAATTTTATCCAAGCTAAAATTGGTGATAAAAAGTTGTAGGTAATCAATTGGATCTGAATCCCTGGCTAGGTGGATTCTAGGCCCAGAGTTGACAGTAAATTCCACATTTAGTGGACCAGGATCTTCCCCTACAATGTTCATCCAGACCCCTAAGGCATTGTCACCGGCGGCAGCCCCTTCGTCTACCAAAGCATTGTCATCGTCTGTAAGGGCTGAGTCTGTCTCATCTGGATCTGGTCAGAAAATAAAGGAGTATTCAGAAGACGATTAGATAAAAGCTCAACTTATTCCAGGTAAAAAAAAAGAAAAGAAATACCAAGTTTACACCAAGGCAGAGTAAAAGATTTCTCTAAAACTGGAGAAAAGACCTAGATCTAGGAGTACAACTTTGAGAAAAAAAATTCCTAAAACAGTAATTCAGCTAGATCTAGGCTTCACACTTTCGTCTTACACTATCCACTAATTCTTGCGTTCTTAGTGATAAAATAAAAGTATAAATAAATGAAAACTCACCATCAAAACTGATGTCATCATCTGAAGAACACATCTCCTCCTCACTGGTTAGACCTTCGTCTTCAATATCCATTTTTACAGAAATTTTCGGTAAAAAGTTGATCAACTGTGGCCATACGCACTTGTTTACATTCCTAGAACGCAATGGAAACGAAACTAAACGGCCAGATAAACGCTGCTTTTTATATTGCCAGTTTGAAATAGCCAGGCCAAATAGGGGTCGAATTCGATCCCATCGCACTTATACTGAGGGGGTCGATATCGACCCCATCGCACCTGAGTGGTTAAGTTTGAAACGCAAGTAAACATACACATCAATGGCAATGGAAAAGAAAAACAATCGTCAGTCAAGAGCAAAAAAGTTTCAGTTGTCCCTAATGTTGTTTAAAAACAAAATCATATCCACGTGCTTTGCTTTTAAAGACCCTCTTCTGGATGAGATCACCTCTCCTGCTTTTGAAAAAAGTCTCTCGCTTGGAACAGATGTTGCAGGAATTCCAAGTACATCTTTCGCAATTAATGCAAGTCTTGGTGTGGAAGAGGCAACATCTTTCCACCAAGCCAGTGGATCTTGATCCCTTTCCAGACTGGGATTTTCCATGTGACGGCGGACTTCAATTTCTGCCGCAGTGAATTGACGAGCCGACGACCTCTCTTTTTGTCTCTTCTTGGCATCAAATTGAGACCACCACAGACTTAGTCTTTTAGGAGGTGTTGCGGTCTCCTCTGAAGCTGCAGCAGGTTCATCTGCGGGCTGAGGCACAGGCAAATTTATGCTTTCGGCAGTTTTAAGTTTTTCCACTGCTTCATCTGACAAAGTTCTGCTTGAAAACCCATCGCGCTTAAATCGCGGGTCCAGCAACGTGGCAAGGCGTAAATGGTCTTTCAAACCGACATTCCTGAACCGCTCGTTAAGCTGCGTCTTCAGCTAATCGGCCAAGCCCGTTACGTCCTCCTGCAGACATTGTTGGAGCAAGAAAACAAGGGAATGACCTTTGAAACCGATGTGTGCAGTTCTGAAGACAGCTCCACTGTCACCTCATAAAAGGGCTCCAGAGTTTCCATAGCCACACGAAGTGCAGCCACCTCCTCAGCTGTTATGCACAACTCAGGTTTCCCTGTAAGGCACAAAGCTGTTTGACCTGGTCATGTTGGAAGAGGTAGGATTTCAGCATTTCATACGTGCTATTCCATCTCGTTTCAACGTCCTGTTTCAGCTTTTTATAATCCGTCTGGCTTGTCTTGTGAGCTTCTCTTAAAGCATTGTTGACCAAGGAACTGTGGTGAAAATATGTCACTTTGTTCTTGGCCTCAAAAACATCTGGAGTTCTACGTATAGAGTCATTGACCACGAGATTCAAGGTATGCGCAAAGCAGGCCTGGTGTCTTGTTTTCAAACGCTCTACGGCATTTTTCACATTGGCTGCATTATCAGTCACGATAGTTGTTACTTTGTCCTCAATGTCCCACGTTTTGAAGACCCCTCTCAGCTCATCGGCAATCTTTTCTCCCGTGTGAGAACCTTCAACTTTTGTGGTTGACAATACCCTTGAGTTGATTTGCCAATTCTGATCAACAAAATGAACTGTCACCGTCATGTAAGGGTCTACTGTTCTTGATGTCCAACAGTCAGTGGTAACACTTACATGATCCACTTGCTTCAGCTTATCCAAGAGCTTCACCTTTTCACTGTTGTACAGTTCTGGGAGGAGATTGTATGTCATATGTTTTCTTGAAACAATTGTGTATCTTGGATCCATTTTGTGCAGCAGTTGGCGGAAAGCTCTGTTTTCTACGACGGATAGTGGTTGCAAATCCGTCGTGATGAGTTTCAAAATGCAGGCATCGATTTCCTTCTTCCTGGCGCTGCCAGGTTTATATTTGATGGTGCGTTCTATTACAGATTCCATGGTCATCTGTTTTCTGGCAGCAGGATGAGCTGAAGTGGCACCGCGTTGAGTTGAAGGAACAGCAGTTGTCGAGGCTGACAAGGTTGCAGCTTGAGGAGCATCGCCGCTACTTGATGTAGACGCACGAAAAACATCAGTTGGGATAGATGAAGCTGAAGCAAGTGTTGTGGTGGATGTTGATGAAGTGGCACTGCTCACATTACCCACACGTCCACTTCAAGTTGAAGCATGTTCCTCGTATGACTGCAACTCAAATGGATGTTTATTGCGAAGATGTCGCATGAAGTTTGTTGTTGAGTTGCAAGAGTATCTCAACTCCAGTTTACAAATGTCACAAACAGCAGTTTTTTGGTCGCCTTTGAGAGTGAACAATTTCCAACAGACGCTAGGCTTTCGACCAGACATATTGAGTACTAAGAAATACAATGCTTGTAATAAAAATGCTGTGATGATGACAGACAGATATGATTGATCTGACAAAACTTTTGTGATAAAAAATAGACGATGTGATGAACCAAAGTTGAAAATAGTAAAAATTTAATGATTGAAAAGAAGAATAAGATGACTGCCTAGCTGTAACAATTGTAACAGATTGAGAGTTGTCTTGCAGAGTACGCCTTTTACCCTGTCCTCAGTGTCCTGTGATCTTGTGATCCCGTAATCGTATATTTCTGCACGTGCATCCATCCACCGATCTCCTCCACACCCCCTTTTCCTACACACACACACACACACACACGCTGCCCGTTGCTGACCAAAATTAAGACTGCGGCACGGCGTATTGTGATAAATCTTGCGCCGGAGGCAGCGAAGAGACATCACAGGGAATGATTCGCTGCATGCCAGCAATTAATTGTGCCACCGCAGCGTCTTGCGATAAGGTAAGGTTAAACTGGCAAATAGAATTTACAATCTAGCAATACAGAGCTATGATTCTATTGAAGTGTTAGGATGGAAAAAGGTAAAATAAATGGTTTTATCTATGATTTTTACCCAAATTGGTTCAAAAATTGAAAAAAAATGGCGATATTTAGGGTCTACGCAGGAAAAAAATGAACAACACAAAAATGTCAAGATATCTCAAAAAGTTTTAGTTCAATTCTCTTCAAACTTTGCCACAATGATACTGTACCTAAACTCTATGGAATAGACTAAAATCTAAGGGATGCATTGAGCGCAACATTATTTAGGGCCCTGAAGGCTACCCCTTTCAAATTTTACGGAAAATTTTAGGGGTAGGGGTAACTTTTTTTTACATAACTTACTCCAATTTTAAGCTAGACACTTCATTGTAGTCAGTTATCCTCTTCATTGGGTCCAAAAACAGTACAGAAAATTTCATGAGAATATCTGCATAACTTTTTGAGATATCATGACAAAACTGCATCAAAATTTGCGAAAAGTGAAAAACTGAGAAAATTGAAATTAAAGAGAAAAAAAAGACTATAATTTAGCAACCGCTTACTTTAGTGGCCCCCAGCTAGGTAGCTGTCATCTCCATTCTCTTCTTGAACAGCCATAATTATTCTCTGTGCTCTTTTCTGCTTGTTTCCTTTCCTGATCTGCTTCTCTGCTGCTGTTTTTCTGTTGCTATCCAACTTCCGAAAACCAGATTTTTGGTGATATCCAACTTTCAGTCCTAATTCTTTGAAAACATCACACCTCTGCATCTCTCCATCATTGAAAACAATTGTTCCATCAAACACTGCTATCTGCAGCCTGTCTTTACCAACAAAAGTAGTTTTGGGGCTTCTGTCCCATATCAGATTGTGGAAAGACTCATTTGCATTCTGAGTTCCACCGTGTAGACACTTTTTCAACAAATTGTCACTTGATAGGTCCTCAAAAATATTCCTATTCTCCTCCAACACAAACTCTGGCAAAATGTTTTTGTTAGAACCATCACACCAGCTTCCACATTCAGTGTGTTTTCCCTTTCTATGATACCAAATGGCCCAAATAGCTTTTTTCATTTTCTCCAGATCGTTGACATTTTTTATAATCGCACCTCTATAATGACCCTGAATTCTCTTGATGGCTGCTTTTGTGAGTTTTCCTGCTCCTCCTATTCCTTTTATCTTCTTCTTATCAACAGTGTATACCTTTCCTTTACATTCATTAACTTTATCTAACAGTCTTTTCCCCATTCTTTTTTGCACATCCACAACATTCGAGTTTTTCAATAGGAATATCTTAAATTGGTGGGTCTGCCTCAGACACAAATTTGTAACTTTTGGAATCACCATCACCTAAATATGTTGCATACTTCAATCCATGCCTTCCTTCTGATCTTTTAAAAATTCTGCCCATTCCTACTGGCTCCATGCTCCCAGCCGATCCATCATGATTTTTTTGACAAAGCTCTTTATGTTTCTCACTCCATATATTTTTCTTTTCCGCTGACAAATTCTTTGCTTTCATTTTAGCACAGGAATCACAGTAGTTGCTAAGTGTTTCTGTGTCTATGACCTTAGCAGGAACTTTCTTGCTGACAGATAGACATGTTGCCACACCGTTCTTACTGACAAATCCGCGGCGATGCCAAGATCCGTCACATGACACTGAAACATTGTCACCCTCCGCTTCCTTCAATTCTGTAGCCGCTCTCTCCATACTCTCTTTTGCAATTTTTCTGTGGCTTTTAAAATTCTCTCTTTTCATGGCAACCAATCCCATACATAGCAGCTTGAAAGCGCAAGTTCACATTTTCATCATTTTGCAAATTGACTGTTGCCTTACATGACCGACAGACCAATGTCAGGGAACTGTTGATGCCATTTAACTTCTCTGTCACATGAAAGTTATCCTCTAATTCCTGAGAATTCAGGCAGCTTGGACAAGGGAAGCTCTGGAAGAAGTTAATGATGCATTCCAGTCTGAACAATCGGAATCCAGTTAGCTTTTCATCTGGCTGGGCATCATCGCAAATGGATCTAGATCTAGAGCTCTGTGGGGCCTGTTCTCCTAAATCTAGACTCAGTTTTCTAAAAGAAGATGAGCTAGCCTGAGTTTGTTGACAGTGTTCAGACCCACTGCCATTTTGAAGTCCATTGTCATCAGACCTAGATCGCTTTTCATCATTGGTCTTAGACGGTGTGAAGCGTTTGCCATAAAATTTCCTCTTCCTCTGACGATCTTTCCTTGGTTTTACCATGTTTAGACTTGGAACTGAATCAAGATATCTATATCTAGATCGAAATCTGAGATAAAGCTATTGACAAGATGTAGATATAATCTAGATTTGAATGCTTTTCATATACTAAGTATAAATGTCAAACATCTGCTCTAGATCTTGAAATTTGGGGACAGTATTCAGTGAAACAGCGTGTAGAAAACAGGTTGTAAACAATGAATGTTCTAGTTTCACTTCTTAACTTACTTCCTTTTAATTTTTTATATGCCAGACAAGCAAAAAAAAAGGCCAAAATCATTCTCAAAAAGATGCTAAGATATGTTGTTTACTTGGTTGCTATACCAAACAAACCACTTCCGGTTAAAAAAATTACTACCTTGATGATTTTAAAAATTAAAAAAAAAAAATTTCACATTGTCATATCAACATATTTTTTTCACCAAAATGTTCAGAAATAGATAAAGTTTTTATAACAGCCAAAAACCTGGCATACGAGGTATGACCCAAAATTTGGTATTTTTAGCCAGTTTAACCTTACCATAATGCGATAAGTACTTTAGCTAGGCCGAGTGGTGGCTGCAAGCTTGCCTTGAAGTAAAGAGAACGTGAGGCGAACAAAATTTTTTAATAAGATATAAAAAATCGTGTGAACAAACAACAAAAACAAAAGCAATTCTTATTTTGCCGTTATGCTTAGTAATTAGGCTTTGGTAATTTTAGTTACCCAGCCAATAAGATAAGATTAACTTTATTGATCCCAGAGGGAAATTTGTTATGGATACATTAGTACATGAATTTTACAACAAAAACGAAGTGAACAAAGAGCATACATGTATTAGTATCATAAGTTCCCTCTCTCTCTTTATCTCTTTCTCCCTCTCTCTCTTTCCCTCCTATATAAGTCGAAGGTTAGGCCTATTCAACGATCTCAAAACAAATTGGGAGAAAGGGCGAGAAAAAAGAAGAAGACTTCACGCTTGCAACCGAGGCCTAGCGGAAAACTTTCTCGATGCCAACGCTACAGTAATCCTTTCCCTCTCCCCTCACCCTCCTCTCTCTCTCTCTCTTTCTGGAAGCCTGCATCATCCAACTGTCCTGTTGGTGACTGATCCCCGTGATTCCCGCGATTCCCCCCACTTACATAAAGCTATTAGCGAGCGAGTCCTAAGCTCTGCCAGTGATTGGTCACAAAGTTGAGCGATTCCCAATTACAGCCGTTGATTGGCTGCTGGCGGATGCCTGCTCGTACAGCTCGTATGAGACTTTTTGCTCGTAGTGCTCGTACAGCGAGTGGGATTCAGCTCGTCACTAGAGATCCAGTCTCTATACCAGCTAGCTGAGACCTGCGAGTTACGAGTCTTCTCGCGAGCGGGACTCAGCTGTAGAGGAGGGATACACCCTGGAATAGCGCATCTTTTGTTTGGCAGATCAAAGGAGTACGTGCGCTATTCAAGATATTGAAATATCGAGATTTTCGGAATTTTTGAGGTTATCGATAACTGTAGTGGTGAATGTCGGAGTTATGCAGTTCACTACCTCTCTCTCTCTCTCTCTCTCTCTCTCTCTCTCTCTCTCTCTCTCTCTCTCTCTCTCTCTCTCTCTCTCTCTCTCTCTCTCTCTTTCTCTCTCTCTCTGTGTATAGCATTTCCCCTCTGCATTTTTACGGGCTTGGGACCGTCACATACATTGCTGATTGCAAGTACTGTGGCTGCCTTAGAAATGCTTTTAATATATACAGAACGTGATTAAAAGCACTATGTACAAAATATTTACATACATGGCAACAGGGAGCATGAGAAAACCCATTTGCTTTACGAATTCTTCCATTGTGATTTCGCCACCTCTCAGCATTCCGATGATCTCCCTTCTCTTGTCTTCTTTCTGGCGCTGATCTTTCCTCTTGATTGGATTTGAGTGTGATCGTATTTTCAAGCGTGTTCTTTCTTGCTCAGCATTCAATCCTTCTAAGAAAAGGAAGATGTTTGGACTGTGGCGCGTGAAATGATCACCAAAGTAGCGATGGAAAGATTCACAGGCATTTGTAGTGGAACCTCCCATCCCTGCATTCGCCCAGATGTGTGGAGGAAACTTGGAGTTGGCTGTGATGTAGTTATCCAGGATGTAATCAGCAAATTTTTCTGCTGCTTCTTCTGTGGGTGCTTGGGCTATGAGAACTTCAGTAAAGCAGTTTTCAACTTCATCTGCCTGAAGGGCTGGCATTCCGAAAAACATTTTGAGCCAGCGGCCAGTCTCAGAATCTTTGTCTTTGTAATCAGCTGTGAGGCCAACTTTCTGGATCTGCCTGTACCAGGCCTGTGTAAGATGGAAGCAGCAAGCTTTGATCTGAGTATCTTGAAAAACAGCTTTAATAGCAACATGAACACTTGATTCCAGGTCCACGTGAATGGCGTCGAATTGCAGATCTAGGTTTCTTTCTCTGTAAATGTTGATGAGATGTTTAAACATGTCTTCGTAAGTCTTCTTTTTTGTCAGGTAGTAGGAAGAACACACAGGGAGCATATTGTCCATTCTTGTAAGCATGTATGGTATACAGTTGGAGGAAGACTTTGGGCGCATACTTAAAAGTTCCATCTGCATAGGCCTCATTGCAAGATTGTAAGTGTGTCAGGTTTTCTTCGCATGAGATCATAATGATTTAGATGTCGGGGTCATTTACGAGAACTGAAAGGTTGCTTTCCTCTGGTAGATAGGTTTCAAGAACTCTAAATATGTCAGCCCTCTCTTTTGGTAAGTTTGGCATTAACTTGGCTCTCTCTCTGTATATGCTGTTTGCGATTGAATGCATGTCTTTAATGGTGATGTTTTGAAATCTTTTGGTCTCTGTACATATGATTTTGCTGGCTCTAGCCGTTGGTTGATCTACTGCCTTTCGTTTGCATGCCGAGCGTACATCATTAAGATCGAGTTCTCGACTGTCACACTTTGGATGGTTGTGTTCGGAAGGTTGAGATGTAATTTGTTTCATTTCTATGTCCGTTTTACATCTTGCCTTGCATTTTGGATTGCAGCATCTCCAGTTGATAGACACAGATGTTTGGTGATCTTTGCGGAATTTGAATCCTTGGAGTAAAATGCCTGTTGCTCCTTTCCTAGTCACAAATGTGGTTAACTCTAGATCGACTGATGCCATGTTTCTGTGTCAAAGATAAAAAATAAAATGACTGTGAAGAGAGAGAAGGAGAGGAAGAGAGAGAGATATGCTCACTGTGCTGTACATTGAACCCTGTACTTTATACCATGAACAGCCTCTGAAAAAAGAGAAAAAGAGAGGGGGTGATAAAGTGAAAGAAGAGAGAGAGAGAGAGAGAGAGAGAGAGAGAGAGAGAGAGAGAGAGAGAGAGAGAGAGAGAGATATGCTCACTGTGCTGTACATTGAACACTGTACTTTGTACCCTGAACAGCCTAGTTTTTAGGAAAATTTTAATGCAAGATTACTTGTGTGCGTGTGTGTGTGTGTGAGAGAGAGAGATAAAGACAGAGAGACACAGAGAAAGAAATAGACAAAGCGGAAGAATGACATATAAAGAGAGAAAAAGAGAGGGGGTGATAAAGTGAAAGAAGAGAGAGAGAGAGAAGGCGAGAGAAAGAGAGAGACAGAAGGAGAGGAAGAGAGAGAAACAGAGAGAGAGAGAGAGAGAGAGAGAGAGAGAGAGAGAGAGAGAGAGATATGCTCGCTGTGTCGATTTCGAATGACCAATAGAGACTGGTACTTACATGTAAAGTCAAGTACAAAATATCGATATGTTCGATATAAAATATCCGATTTATCGGTGCGCTATTCCATGTTTCGGCATTTACATCGAATAGCGCATCTAAGTGACGTCATATGCGCTATTCCAGGGTGCACCCTAGAGGAGAGCCGCAGACGCTTGCTTCGTGGCAATCATGATAACTCAAGTGTAGGAACTGGAAAGGAAAAAAAACTATTCATTATTAGACCTAGAAATCTTTATAAGAAAAGCAATTATAACTAATTGACTTTTAAATTAGGCCTATCGCTACCATTTCTAAATAAATTGAAATACAAGTCTGATTCAGATGTAGAATCTAGACACTGATTAGTGATTTTTGATTGAAAAATCAAAACGATAGAAGCAAAACAGAAGCATGGGTCTGACCAGAAATTTAAAATCACTCCTAGTTAGGCCTTTATATTCAAATCTAAATTAGAATAGATCAATCCCCAAGCTCCAAGGTTTATACAGCGTTCTAAATAGGAGCCTACTAATTATCTAGACTACAAATAGATTGGATTCTGGGCCAACCATAGCTCCTGATTCTATGCTAGATCTAGATTGGGTTCTACAACGGAGAGTATATCTAGGCCCTGCAATTAATTTAGACCAGGTCTAGGTCTAATCTAATATAGATTTACATCTAGATCTAGAAGTCTAGCTAATCTAGATTTAGATCTGGATTCTCGATTCTAGATCGAGAATCTAGATTAGAATTTAGATCCATGCTCTACTTGACAGCCAACACTAGCCTATGTTTGCAGGCGTAGAGACCAAAATGTGATGCGTCATGACGGTTTGGGGCAAAAGGTACATCTAGGTGTTTTGAAGTTATTGATATGGCATGAAAGTGCACAATTTAAGCTTCAATTTGAGACAAAAATGAAGTAAATCGGACGGTTTTTGACTGATATATGATTAATTTAATGCATAAAAAGTACACGACATGAAAAATCAAAGTTTTGAGAAAATTGACCGCAAAGTTTTCAATATTTTTGCATAGAAAGTTACAAACATGAAATTTGGCACACAGTTTCATCTGTTTATTAACTACAATTACAACAAATTTCAAACAAATCCATTCATAAATTCTTGCTTTAGAGCAAATTTTCATTCAAACTTATAATGAAAAAAATGTCGAATGACAAAAAATAGCATCATATTATAAAAAAAAAACTATGTACAAACTAGTTCAGACTGTATGATTAAACAAAAAATATGTTTTAAGATGTTTATTAAGCATGAAAGGTCTAACAAACTAACAAAACATTATTGCTATCATTAGTAATACGAAACTTCTACCAGTATCAAAAACTAAATCGTGATCATTTTCACCCCCATCTGAATCACTTTGTAAAAATCTTGCTGCTGTCTTGAACCCCCCTCCCCTAAATCGATCTCTGATTCTGCCACAGCCACTCGAAATTCTGCTACAGATCTAGCCCTTTCTCCGCCGCCCCAGCCTCCTCTAGCTCAAGTTCTAATTCTTCCTCGCCCTCTCCGGTCTCTCCATGCATCACAAGATCCTCAATTAGGCTCCTAAGATTGTCTTCTGTCTCTTCATGCACCACAAGATCCTCAATTAGGCTCCTAAGATTGTCTTCTGTCTCTTCATGCACCACAAGATCCTCAATTAGGCTCCTAAGATTGTCTTCTGTCTCTTCATGCATCACAAGATCCTCAATTAGGCTCCTAAGATTGTCTTCTGTCTCTTCATGCACCACAAGATCCTCAATTAGGCTCCAAAGATTGTCTCCGGTCTCTTCATGCATCACAAGATCCTCAATTAGGCTCCTAAGATTGTCTTCTGTCTCTTCATGCACCACAAGATCCTCAATTAGGCTCCAAAGATTGTCTCCGGTCTCTTCATGCATCACAAGATCCTCAATTAGGCTCCTAAGATTGTCTTCTGTCTCTTCATGCACCACAAGATCCTCAATTAGGCTCCTAAGATTGTCTCCGGTCTCTTCATGCACCACAAGATCCTCAATT
This sequence comes from Elysia crispata, assembly GCA_033675545.1. NCBI lineage: Eukaryota > Metazoa > Mollusca > Gastropoda > Plakobranchidae > Elysia > Elysia crispata. Next base: position 32,284 of record JAWDGP010007346.1, read on the forward strand.
AGGCTCCAAAGATTGTCTTCTGTCTCTTCATGCATCACAAGATCCTAAATTAGGCTCCAAAGATTGTCTTCTGTCTCTTCATGCATCACAAGATCCTCAATTAGGCTCCTAAGATTGTCTTCTGTCTCTTCATGCATCACAAGATCCTCAATTAGGCTCCAAAGATTGTCTTCTGTCTCTTCATGCACCACAAGATCCTCAATTAGGCTCCTAAGATTGTCTTCTGTCTCTTCATGCACCACAAGATCCTCAATTAGGCTCCTAAGATTGTCTTCTGTCTCTTCATGCATCACAAGATCCTCAATTAGGCTCCTAAGATTGTCTTCTGTCTCTTCATGCACCACAAGATCCTCAATTAGGCTCCAAAGATTGTCTCCGGTCTCTTCATGCATCACAAGATCCTCAATTAGGCTCCTAAGATTGTCTTCTGTCTCTTCATGCACCACAAGATCCTCAATTAGGCTCCTAAGATTGTCTCCGGTCTCTTCATGCACCACAAGATCCTCAATTAGGCTCCAAAGATTGTCTTCTGTCTCTTCATGCATCACAAGATCCTAAATTAGGCTCCAAAGATTGTCTTCTGTCTCTTCATGCATCACAAGATCCTCAATTAGGCTCCTAAGATTGTCTTCTGTCTCTTCATGCATCACAAGATCCTCAATTAGGCTCCAAAGATTGTCTTCTGTCTCTTCATGCACCACAAGATCCTCAATTAGGCTCCTAAGATTGTCTTCTGTCTCTTCATGCATCACAAGATCCTCAATTAGGCTCCTAAGATTGTCTCCGGTCTCTTCATGCACCACAAGATCCTCAATTAGGCTCCTAAGATTGTCTTCCGTCTCTTCATGCATCACAAGATCCTCAATTAGGCTCCTAAGATTGTCTTCTGTCTCTTCATGCATCACAAGATCCTCAATTAGGCTCCAAAGATTGTCTTCTGTCTCTTCATGCACCACAAGATCCTCAATTAGGCTCCAAAGATTGTCTTCTGTCTCTTCATGCATCACAAGATCCTCAATTAGGCTCCAAAGATTGTCTTCTGTCTCTTCATGCATCACAAGATCCTCAATTAGGCTCCAAAGATTGTCTTCTGTCTCTTCATGCACCACAAGATCCTCAATTAGGCTCCTAAGATTGTCTTCTGTCTCTTCATGCATCACAAGATCCTCAATTAGGCTCCTAAGATTTTCTTCATGTACAAGACCAAACAAATTGGAACTTCTAGCAGAGTTCAGGAGAGAACTAATCTCTTCTTCCTTGGTCGCCATTGTTATAGGACGCTAGCAGACGCTAGGTCTTACGACTGGACTGGCCAATCATCTTCTCACGTTTAGGGGAATAACCTCCGTTGCTAGCTTGGGAGACCAATGTTTACAATTTTAGGACTTTTTCACATCATTTGGGTGTTAATAGTAACATGTAAATGATTGATATAAATAGAAAGATCGGATCTTCCCATTTACAACCGTACCAAATGTTTGCCAGTTTGCCTTTATGAAAGTGCTCAAATCAATGGTTGAAATTGTCTCACAAGGACACAAAATTACATAACTATTCGACTAATAATATTATTGAAAAAAAAAAGAGAGACTTATTAAACATGTTTTATGCAAAAATCAAACTTATTCTCAGTGAAAGTTAATGTCATAAAGAGATGATATAATATAGACAAAAAAAAATTTGGGCATAAGATTGAAGTGAAAACTTATATTCCTTGATTACGCAAAACGATCCTCGGTACCTTTTGCCCCGAACCGTCACATTTGTGTTGCGTGTTCGTTTAAATAGTTAGATCTAGGACTGAATTCGAAAGTGTTTGAGGAAATTAGTCTAATGCCGATGTCTTTGGATTAATACACGAGAAGTTTCGCTTGAGAGTCTTCTTTTTAACACTTCCAATTGTATATTGGAAAGCTTGACTGATTTGTTGTAATCGGCCACCAAATTTAACCAGAAAACACTTCCGCATCAGAATCTACGATTTAATCAAACAGGAGCATCAGAGTATGGGAGTGCCAACAGTTGTGCAGTTTGATTTGCAACTTCTCGTCTCTGACATCCTCACCTGCACATTGAAAAGCTTGACTGATTTGTTGTAATCGGCCACCAAGATTAATCTATTCGAGAGCAGTAAAATGTCTCTGATATCGGGTTGTGAACTTTCACCAGGACTCTTAGCACGGAAGTTTCTCCTTTGAGTGTGGAAGAAGAGATTTTCATTAAACAATCAGACTCACTTGTCTAGTGGGTGCAGCCACAAGATGTTTAATTGTACCCGAATGAACAAGTCTTTAAAAAGCATGGTTTAAGAAAACGACCGATAACGGTTATAACCATCACAAAAAAAAATTGGACTCGAACTAAAATGTCATGATAGATTTATGTTCATAGTCCATCATATTGGCAAAGTATAAATGAAGAAATTTACACATTTAAGCAGAGTTTGCATTGTAGAAGGATAAACATTTTTGCCTACTTCCCCAAAAATTAATGTAATACATTTTGTAGAAAATAAGGCGAAAACATCTTAAAAGGTAGAAAAAATAAAAACAAAACATATCACAAGTTGCACAGGGTTCAAATTACTCCAAGGGAAGGAAACAAACCAATGAAGGCTCTTAAAATGCCCCATTGACAAGATGTGTTGCCAACATCACACGCTTCCTCCCAGCAAAAAAAGATGTTTCGATGAGGGCGGCAGGGACCGTTGGCATTCTGAGATAACGGTGCATCGCAAGAATGCTTCAGGGTCCACATTATTTTTTTCCACAGCTCTGTCGTGGCTAAACATTAATTTTGGTTGCTATGCTTTCCTTGGAGTAAGCCTGTAAGAGGCCAAACTTTTTCTGAAAAGCAAAATAAAAAATGAAATTAATAATTCTTTTTCCAGTTTGAAACAAAAGTAAGCAATGAAAAGTAAATTTGAAAAATTTCTTCTGGACACAAAAGAATATAAATCCAATACAAAACCTTAGTCATGGTTATCTAAGTCGGTATAGAGGGTATTAAAATATGAAGGGCTTTAGCTGAAAAGACAAAACCGTAACACAGCCCCAGCCTGTGAATTCTTAGTCTCTGTAATGATAAAAAAAATAAAGAAAATAAACTACACGTATTGCTTTACCTGGGTAAGAGCACCTGTTTAGCGACCTCCCAGATTGTTGCCTTTCTTAGACTCAGTATCTTCCGCTCTCCTAAAAATAAATAAATTAATCAAAATTGATCGTAGACTTTAAAACATTTTTTCAACACCTACATTTAATTACCAAAAATACAAGACCAAGATCATGTTCGGCTTTAGTAAATTGGCGGGGCTTCAAATATTTGAGAAAAACTACTTCTTAGTTTGATACATTCCGGCTGCTGAATTAATCTGTGTACAGTTTCAATTGGATCTTCTCGTCTCTGACATTCTTACCTGCACATTGAAAAGCTTGACTGATTTGTTGTTATCGGCCACCAGCATTAATCTTTCTGAGGTGAGTAAAATGTCTCTGATATGGGGTTTAGAACTTTCATCAAGACACCTAGCACGGAAGTTTCTCCTTTGAGTGTGGAAGAAGAGAATTTCATTAAACATGGAGACTCACTTGTCCAATGGATGCAGACACATTAAACTTAATGACCCATAATCTGAAAAAGACCACTTGTCACAATTTTTCTGTTTTAGCTGGATGCATGACAATTGTACAGTTAGCATCTTGCTGTAGATAAAGAGGATTTCATTAAATATAGATTCTATTGTCAGGTGGGTGCAGCCACATTAAGTTTATACTGGTAGATGCGAAGTTTGACTTGAAATTTTTACATACCGTGCATGACATTCTCATCGTCACATTGAACATTGAATGACTCTTGTCTATCAGGTGTAGCCACATAGACGTGCAGATTGACTTTGAACTTGGTGTTATCATGTCTGGCATTTTCAGCAACTGATTGAAAAGTTTGACTGATTTGTTGTAACCGGCCACCAGGACTAGACTATTCGAGAGCAGTGTGATGTCTTTGATATCGGGTTGAGAACTTTCATTAGGACACCTAGCACTAAAGTGTCTCCTTTGAGTTGGAAAAAAAGAATTTCATTAAACACAAACTCATTTATCTAGCGGGTGCAGCGACATTAAGCTTAATGACTCTCTTGTGTATTGAGCAAAGCCATAGTTAGGTTAGTAACTCTTTTTGTCTATCGGGTGCAGCCATATTAAGTTTACTGAATGTATTATTTAGATGGTCCAAAAGCATTTTTACTTTGCAAGCCTTAACTACAAGAAGTGGGTTCTTTGTGCATGCTTGTTTTTGTCTAACCATGTCTTCAGGAAAAGCTTTGTAAACTTCTGCAGTTATTAATCTGTGGCAATGGTTACCTACAAAAAATCTCCTATGGTATGCTTGTGGTGTAATTCCATATTTATTCAGAATTTGATCAATTGAATCCACAAAGTTTAGGTCGTGAATAACCATTAAGTGACGGTAGGGCAGGGCAAATTAACAATATTGTTGTTGGATGTCAACCCGTCTGTGTGGATAATGCTGCCAGGCTTACCTCTTTCTTGAAGGTGTTGTAGTAGAATTCAACGAGAGTCTCATTGCAAAACCCAAGAACAAAGTTGGGCGGGTAGTGGAGCAGAGATTGTTTTTTGGTGGTGTTTGTCCTACTACTGGCCGGGGATTCATACAACTCATCTAAGACAAAACCGCAGCAACTTTGCTACTTGAGTTGTAGGAATCCTCGGCCAGAAGCTGGGCGAACCCCACCAAAATTCCATCTCTGCTCCACTACCCGCCCAACGTTTTTCTTGGGTTTTGCAATGAGACTCTCGTTGAATTCTGCTACAACACGTGGCCCGCCTACTCTGTACTGGTTGTTTGCCAGGTGGTGGTAACAATCACAAATATCTCAAAAATATGAAAAAAAACCACTGTATTGTGATTTTCTCGCATATCTCTGTTAGATCACTACTGTTTATGAAGATTTTAAACGCCCACAGATATAAAACCTGAACCAGAGTGGGTAGTTTCAAGTTAGTTCCTTCCCAAAATGAACCTCTGTGTAAACTGATTTTGAAACCTTTGTGGGTAGGACACATAAAAACACCTCTTCTTTACCAAGTCTTACTAGGGTCATCAATCTATCATACGTTTTACAATTTTTAATAGTAGCAATTACGGGTTGCACTCATTTTGTAAAACAAATAGCACTTTCTTTGTCTCTAATAATAATATGCTGAGCCAACTGACGCAGAGCCATCAAATGTGCTAAATTGAAAGTTAAAAGTAGAACGTACAATCTTATAAAAACAACAGAAAACTCCTCCTGATATAGATCTAAATATTTCACGAAAAGTGCAGAACTTTTCCAAAGACAGAAGTGCACAAAAAATTCAACCACACGCTTTTTATATAATTTACAGAAATAAGTTCCAACTTTTAAAAGATTTGTACAACACAAATTCGACTTAAAAAATATCATAATGCTAAATTGTGACGCTTTCAAGGTGATCTAGACTGAAAAAAAACCCAAAGTAGAAACTAACTGTCTTGTAAACATCTTGTTTCTCACTCAGACTCGCCTCTAATATATATTGCAAAAACTTACCTGACTACTTGGCATTGTGGTGCGAAGAGTATCCAATCAGAAATTATTCCGCTTCAGAATCCATGATGTAAACAAACAGGAGCTAGCATCGGAGTGCCAACAGATGTGCAGTTTGATAGATCATTTGGAACTTCTCGTCTCTGACATCCTCACCTGCACATTGAAAAGTTTGACTGATTTGTTATTGGTCACCAGGATTAAACTATTCGAGAGCAGAGTAATGTCCCTGATATCAGGTTGAGTACTTTTGTCAAGACACCCTGCACTGAAGTCCTTTCTTTGTGTATGGAAGAGGGGGATTTCTTTTAACAGAGACTCACTTGTCTATCGGGTGCAGCCACATCAAGCTTAGCGACTCTCTTGTCTACCGGGTGAAGCTAAATTAAGTTTAAGATGCACAGTTTAACTTGAAACTTGGAGTTATCGTGTCTGACCGATATTCTCACGTACACATTGAAAAGCCTGACTGATTTGTTGTTATCGGCCACCAGCATAAATCTATCTGAGATGAGTAAAATGTCCCTGATATCGGGTCGAGAACTTTTCACCAGGACACCCAGCACTGAAGTGTCTTTTTTGAGTGTGGAAGAAGAGGATGTCATTGAACATAGAGATTCACTTGTCCAGTGGGTGCAACCAAATTAACCTTAATGACTCTCTTGTCTATTGGGTGCAGCCGCATTAAGTTTTTTGGCACCCTGGTCTAATGGGTGCAGCCACATAAAGCTTAATGGCTCTCTTGTTTATTGAGTGCAGCCTCATTAAGGTTAGTGTGGAAGAAGAGGATGTCATTGAACATAGAGATTCACTTGTCCAGTGGGTGCAACCAAATTAACCTTAGTGACTCTCTTGTCTGTTGAGTGCAGCCGCATTAAGGTTATTGACACCCTGGTCTATTGGGCGCAGCCACATTAAGCTTAATGACACCCTGGTCTATTGGTGCAGCCACATTAAGCTTAGTGACTCTTGTTTATTGGGCGCAACCTCATTAAGGTTAGTGACACATTTGTCTATCGAGTGCAGCCACATCAAGCTTAGTGGTTATCTTGTCTATCGAGTGAAGCTAAATTAAGTTTAAGATGCACAGTTAAACTTGGAACTTGGAGTTATCGTGTCTGACTGATATTCTTACCTGCACATTGAAAAGCTTGACTGATTTGTTGTTATCGGCCACCAGCAGTAATCTATCTGAGATGACTAAAATGTCTCTGATATCGGGTCGAGAACTTTTCGCCAGGATACTCAGCACTGAAGTGTCTCCTTTGAATGTATAAAAAAAGGATCTCATTAACCATAGAGATTCACTTGTCCATTGGATTCAACCTCATTAACCTTAGTGACTCTCTTGTCTATTGGGTGAAGCCGCATTAAGCTTATTGGCAGCCTGGTCTATTGGGCGCAGCCACATTAAGCTTAAAGACACCCTGGTCTATTGGGCGCAGCCACATTAAGCGTAATGACACCCTGGTCTATTGGGTGCAGCCACATTAAGCTTAGTAACTCTCTCGTTTATTGGGTGCAGCCTCATTAAGGTTCGTGACACATTTGTCTATCGAGTGCAGCCACATCAAGCTTAGTGACTCTTGTCTATCGGGTGAAGCCAAATTGAGTTTAAGATGCACAGTTTGACTTGGAACTTGGAGTTATCGTGTCTGACCGATATTCTCACGTACACATTGAAAAGCCTGACTGATTTGTTGTTATCGGCCACTAGCAGTAATCTATCTGAGATGAGTAAAATGTCTCTGATATCGGATCGAGAACGTTTCGCCAGGACACTTAGCACTGAAGTGTCTCCTTTGAATGTGGAAGAAGAGGATCTCATTAAACATAGAGACTCACTTGTCCATTGGATGCAACCACATTAACCTTAGTGACTCTCTTGTCTATTGGGTGCAGGCGCATTAAGCTTATTGGCACCCTGGTCTATTGGGTGCAGCCACATTAAGCTTAATGACACCCTGGTTTATTGTGTGCAGGCACTGTAAGCTTAATGACACCCTGGTATCGGGTGCAGCCTCATTAAGGTTAGTGACACATTTGTCTATTGGGTGCAGCCGCATTAAGCTTATTGGCACCCTGGTCTATTGGATGCAGCCACATTGAGCTTAATAACACCCTGGTCTATTGGGTGCAGCCACATTAAGCTTAGTGACTCTCTTGTTTATTGGGTTTTGCCTCATTAAGGTTGGTGACACATTTGTCTATCGAGTGCAGGCACATCAAGCTTAGTGACTCTCTTGTCTATTGGGTGCAGCCGCATTAAGCTTATTGGCACCCTGATGTATTGGGTGCAGCCACATTAAGCTTAATGACACCCTGGTCTATTAGGTGTAGCCACATTAAGCTTAGTGATTCTCTTGTTTATTGGGCTCAGCCTCATTAAGGTTAGTGACATATTTGTCTATCGGGTGCAGCCATATCAAGCTTAGTGACTCTCTTGTCTATCGGGTGAAGCCAAATTAAGTTTAAGATGTATAGTTTAACTTGGAACTTGGAGTTATCGTGTCTGACTGACATTCTCACCTGCACATTGAAAAGCCTGACTAATTTGTTGTTATCGGCCACTAGCAGTAATCTTTCTGAGATGAGTAAAATGTCTCTGATATCGGGTCGAAAACTTTTCGCCAGGACACCCAGCACTCAAGTGTCTCCTTTGAATGTGGAAGAAGAGGATCTCATTAAACATAGAGACTCACTTGTCCATTGGATCCAACCACATTAACCTTAATGACTCTCTTGTCTATTGGTGCAGCCGCATTAAGCTTATTGGCAGCCTGATCTATTGGGTGCAGCCACATTAAGCTTAATGACACCCTGGTTTATTGGGTGCAGCCACCTTAAGTCAAATCAGTTTGATAAATATAAAAGTTCTGTGAGTGGTCGTTCTCGAGTGAAAGGTTTGTGACTTACTTTCAAGATGGTTGAAAAAATGGAGGGAAATCAACCCCTGTAAGGTAGGCTATGAAAGCTTTATTTTCAAATTGCTGACTGAAAAGCAACTGATAAACAAAGGCTCTGATTGGTCAGTTTTCAGACAAGCTTGGGGCCTATTGCTCCACTAGACCAATAATGAGATATAGAGAGATTTATTAGAGGTATCATGACAGTGGTGCCCATTACCCCATGGTGCTTAATACCCCGCTCTGCCCTATACATTGTGTCATCATTCAAATTATTTACTCCATGCATAGTATATAAAATTAGTGACATAGAAATAATATTTATAAATATAAGGAAATTCATGATACGTATGATTTGAAAAACTTTCAGTTGTACAACTGAGTACATGCACATGTATACATACATGTATAAAGTTTCAAACAATAATTTCAAAAGATGAAAATAAACGTGGCTGGTAATGACAAATATTTTGACAATTTTAATTATATATATATATATATATATATATATATGGCATGAACAGACTTGAGGCGAGATAATAGTTCTGATTTTTTTTACACAAGCACTTCTGCTTATCGTTCAGATAGGCGGCATCTTTGAGGATATTACATAAATATTTAAAATCTCTTCATTTTGAGTTTGATTAAAAATAACAGCGCAATTTAATTTTACGAGATAAAATTCACATAGATAAATACAATAATAGATAAAGCGTTAATTTCTTTTACTAGTCCTTCTTATGCTCACCAGGAAGTAGCAACACATTAAGGCTTTTCTGTATTTATAATAAAGCAAAAAATTGAAATGTATTAAAAGAAAATTCCACGTTCTTTATATATTTATGTATCAAATAAACTGTAATACGAAGATTACCCAAGACATTTCTCTACTTCATTTTAGTTTGTGTTTTTCCCAGAGTACTGTTACTGCTAACAGCCTTTCTTAAGGAATGTGGCTGTTTCGCCTTTTTACGCACAGGTAGCATAGACGGTCCATCTGAAACAGTAAGGGCGCGTTTCCACCAAAACAGAAACGACTCGACCCGGACCGTTTTTAGTCGGTTCGTTTCCGTTTTGTGTTTCCACCTACCAAACTCCAAACCAGAAACGACCCGACCCGACTAGATCTGAGGCCTATACATATTTTCTTTCCAGTGTGTAGCTAGTTGCAGATAAGTGTGCAGTATGATGGCGCATCCAACCAGCCACAAAGTCAGAAAGCTGGCTTTATTATGGCTTTGGTTGCGAAGAAGACGAAAAGAAAAAAGACAACATAGACACTGGATTCATCCTATTTTCAAATCTAGAAACACACGTGGTGAATTTCATCATTTATTTCGTGATGTCTCCCAAGATGATGAAAAGTTTAAAGAATACCTCAGAATGGAACAAACAACATTTGATCTTCTTCTCAGCCTATGCAAATGCTCTTTGCAAAAGCAGAATACCAATTTTCGAGAAGCTATATCACCAAAAGAAAGACTTGTTGTGACACTAAGGTAAGTTATTTGTATTTATTTTACGACAAGGCAATCGTGCCACAAAATTATGATAGAAGACTAAACGATAATTAGTGAAATTTTTTTTTCACGATAAAAAGAACAATAGTGAAAAAATACAATCATTTGTATATGGAAATAAAAAATGTGAGGAGTTCAAGTCAAATCAGGCAAAAGTCGATATTTTCTTATGAGCTATATTTTAATGTACATTGCGCGCTTAAAGAGGTCGAAAAAGAAAAAAAAACACTTTCCTCTAATGTAAAGCAATAGGAGTTCTTAATGTTTTTACAGGCTTTAACCTGAAAGTAGCATGGACGACTTGTGCCTGGTTTGTTCTGGTTGTCTGACACATGATTAATTAATGTAGGAAATATGCAAAACAGTACATTTTTAACAATGAAAATCTTAAATCTTGAAAAAGAAGAAAACGGGGTGAAAATTGACATGAAATTACCAAAAGGTTTTATTTTTATCATCATCTATTAGAAATCATGGGTGTCAGGATACTGACTGCCACTCGCATATGTCATATAATCCTGATAGTAGCGAGAGGTGCTACTGTACTGGCTCTCCCGCTCTCCATGTCCCCTCGCAGCAGTGAAACGCCTCCTCACGGCCTGCAACAGGAGCTGCTGGACGCTGATGCGAAATTCTAACTTCTCCTCTCCTGATAAAGTTCTCACCATAGGGAGACAGCTGTTAAAGAATTGTTCATCTTCATCCACTTTGTCAGACTCTCTCACCACTTTAAGTAGCTCGGCTGCAACCTCATCTTCTGCTGGGGCTTTTCTTTTCACCAACCTGGTTGCTTTCTTGTCGCTGCCTGCTGAAGACGAGGGCGTCGGTGGTTGTGGGGATGGTGATGGTGAGGGCAACGAGGGCAACGGATGTTGTGATGAGGGTAGAGTGTGCTGTGTTGGTGAAGGCAGCGAGTGAATTTCTTGTGAATCATTCGACTCCTCTTGTGGCTCAATCGCCCTGAGACTAGATGTCATCTCCCTGCCTTTCATAAAGGGCAGCAAAAAGCTCAACCTTTCAAAAAAAAAAAAACCACTGTTTTTCTTGGAGGCCCCATCGCCCGATCGTTTATCTCCTTGTTCTTTCACAAGTCTTCGGAAGTAATCCCTTAGATTACCCCACCTCTTCTTAGCTTCATCCACTGTGGAAAATTTAAAGAAAAAAAGATTTATATACATGTAGCTTTTACATTTTTTGACAATGCAAAATTCGTTTCAATTATTTCTTTTTCAGATACCTTGCCACTGGGGTTTCCTTTCGATCACTCTCATTTTCCTTCAGACTGGGAGTTACAACCGTTCAGCGGATTGTTCGCGACACGTGTCAGATTCTTTGGCAAGTATTACAACCATATGAGATGCCTTCGCCTGACAAAAACCATTGGCAGCTCGTCGCCGATACTTTTTACAAAAAGTGGCAGTTCCCAAACTGCATAGGTGCAATAGATGGAAAGCATGTTGAGATGAAAGCCCCAAGTTTATCAGGATCTTTGTACTGGAATTATAAGGGCTATCCATCCATCGTCTTCATCGCTGTTGTTGACGCATTTTCTAGATATACTGTCATTGAGGTTGGTGCCTATGGAAGTTCTAGTGATGGAGGCATTTTTCAAAACACGCGTTTTTATCAACAGCTCTCTGAAAACACACTGAACGTGCCTATGGACAACCCTATACCCGGCACAGACACAGTCATGCCGTATGTTTTTATAGGGGATGAGGCCTTTCCTTTAGAATACCACCTAATGAGGCCTTTTCCTAGAAGATCACTGACTGATGAGAAGAAAATCTTTAACTACAGGTTGTCACGTGCACGAAGGTTAGTGGAGTGCGCCTTTGGAATTTCTGCCAACATGTGGCGTATTTTTCTCAAACCAATTGAAACGCAGCCTGATTTTGCCTGTGACATCATTAAATCAGTTTGTATTCTTCACAATTTTATACTGAACAATGAATCACACAGAATGAAGATTGTTGATTCTGAAGAATCTTGGACTTCACCTACACAAAACATGGGCAGAGCAGAGACAGTTTTGAACAGAAGACCTTCAAACAAAGCCATGGAAGTGAGAGACAAGTTTACTACCTACTTTGTTTCCCCCACTGGTAGTGTGCCATGGCAAAACTCGTCTTGCTTTATTTAAATTCGTCTTCCATGCTAAAATAGTGTTTATATTGATATTAAATTTAAACTACCTCATTGAAATGACAAACCTTAAATGTGCTGCGTAAAATATTCATTTAACTAACTTTTTCCTCCAGTCGTTTAAAGAATTAGTTCTAAATAAGCATCGGTAGAAAAAGAGAGAGAAAAAAAAACTGAGAGGGAGGGAGAGAGAGAGAGAGAGAGAGAGAGAGAGAGAGAGAGGCAGACAGACAGACAGACTTTTTGAATAGGTATAATGGTTTTACTGAACGCGACAGTGTGTACAAGCATACAAAAAAACATAATTTTTCCATAGGATGATTTTCTGACAATTTTGCATATTTAATTAGGCCCCATTTATCAAAATGTGAAATTAAACCCCTATAATTTTTTTTTTTTTGTAATTATTTAAATATAAATCTTTTAGGTTCACAGGATAAAGCATGCAAAGTAGTACTTGTGTGCCAAATTTGAAGCCAAACAATTTACAGTGCTGGTATGATGTTTCAAAAATATGCTATTTTTAGCCTGCGGCGGCCATTTTGAAAATCTAATTTGCATAAATATTACATATTTCACATTTTTTCCTCTTATCTTAACAATAATGACCCCTACATGCCAAGAAATCCAACCACCAAACCCCCTATAAAAAATTTGTTCTTATCAGTATGTTGCTACCTTAAAAGTTCATAAAATAACTTGTATGTATGTTTAAAGGTTTCTTTTGGATAAATCTTCAAATATAGGAGAAATAAATCTACAATAGCTTAAGGCAATCCATTAGTGTGCTTGTACTTTTGAGGATCCTTTCTATATCCACACCAAGTGTCAGGAGTGTTTGGACACATTTGATGAGAGGGGTTGTCTGCTGTCGCTGCGACATGGGGAAGTACGGCTTTTACTGCCGCAGTCATACCTTCCAGATTTCCTTTATTTTGGCGAATGGCGAACCCGTAGTAGTTTTGCAAAGTGTCAGTTTTGGTATCTGTCAGTCGTCCAGCTCCACCAATACCTTTTCCATCCTCCAATTTTGTACCTTTATATTCCGTTTTTAGGCGCCTCAATCTTGAACCTACTCTTTTTTGTACATGCCCTACACACTCTAGTTTTTTTTATGCTTGTTTGATCTCCACAAGGCTTTGAATCAATTACTTTTTTGAAAGCAGAGCTGTCCCCATCACCTAAATATTCACAATATTTCAGATTTCTCTTTTCTACTGATCTTTCAAAGACTCGAACACTGCCTATGGATTCCATCGATCCTGCGGAACCTGTGTGGTTTAGTCTACATTTATGAGTCAGTTTCCACTTGTTGTATTCTTCTGGTGTCTTGTCCTTTTTATCCTCCCACACAGTGCAGCCTGTACATGCGTGGCTAGAGTTTCTACATCAAGGCATTTGCCTGTGTCTACGGAGAGTGCTGTAACAACACCATTGTGACTTGCGTGTCCCCTTCGTTGTCATGTCCCATCTTACGACACAGTGCATTCTACGATAGGCCTAGATACATCATTATGCTCAGCAGTTTTCTTCAGCTCTATAATTTCTTCTGCAGCTTTTTTCATACTCTCTTCTGCTGTCTCTTTTGAGGCTCTGTGCAAATTTAACAGAATTGATCTGTATGCCTTTTGATTCATTGGGGCAGGTGAATTGACATATTGCGAGAAATTTTCGAGCGCACTGTGTCCTTTGCCTATAGATCTAATAAAAGCTGTCATCCTCAAATTTATTTCTTTAGCCTTAGATCTAGGATGATTGGGATCTACTACTTCTTCAGAGGTTTTTAGGGAGGTATGCCAACCACAGCTTGTGCAGAAAATACAGAGTTCATGGTAGAAACCTTGCTTACTATCAAGACTTAGCTCACATCGAAGAGCATAATCAGCGCAATCGTAGCATCTCATGAAATTAGAAATAAAATCATCCAGTAATTGGCAATTCATAAACAATTGTTTGGGCTACTATCTGGATTCTTTTCAGGGGCCTGAGTGGCACTCAATTTCTTAGCAGAGGCTGAAATGTTGTCACATTGTTGACTATCGATAATAGGTGTCTCAGTAATTTCTACAGGTTTACACCTTTTTGAGTTGCTGAACTGGTTACCATTGAACCTACGTTTTCTAGATCTACCTTTATTCTCTTTGTTTCCCATGATAAAATCAGTCTCTAGATATATTATAGACTGTAAAATTGTATGATTAGTGCCTTTTGAGAGCTGTAGTAAAGGAAATTCTAGATCTAGATCTGGATTCTTGTTGCTGAGGTAGCTCATGAACCTTGAAAGCAGGTTTTGTTTTGAACAATCGTAGTGACTTCCCTTGGTAAAATCTCACCTTTCTGAGTTAGTTTTAGTTCCTTGTTGTTTGAGCTTTAGGGAAGTGTGTTTTAGTACAGATTGTCTTGAAAAATACTTGAAATAAGTGCATGGTGACGTAGTAAACAATGTGTTGCTATGCAAATTTACGATGAAGGTGTATCAGAAAAACCTCACCATACTAGACATATATTGAATATTCTAATGATTTGACAACTGTTTCTCACAGAGAAATGGTTCATCTAAATAAAAAACACAAAAGCACACCCTCTTACATTTGTGTAAAATTTGGTATGTTGCTACCTTAAATAATATGTTATTTTTCTTTAAAGTCGCACATCATGAGAAGAAGTTATTTATACGTACCTCGTCGGTCTTTAAGGTGAAAATGATATGCATAACTATTATTGCAAAATATTATAAAACATTTGTCAATAATTCTTTTAATACTTACCATTGCAGTTCAGTTCCTTAGCAATATCAGCCCATGCTTTACCGATGTAATCTTTGTTGCTGTGCTTGGCGTCGCTTTTTTCATAAATAAATTTGTATTTGTAGACTTCTTCAATCAATCTTTCGTCTTCCATGCTTCTAAAAATTTTAATCTACGTGCAACTGGAATTCTTGTTTCAACAACACTGTATTGTAGGCCTACTGTAATATAATCTTCAATGACTCGACCCAACAGGCTGCACATCAAAAGGGGAATGGCACGTTGGGTTTTCCCACGTGGTGGCAAAAGTGGAAAGGGACCGGTAGTAAGAAAAATAAACTTAATTTTAAAAAAATTCTAAAATCTTTATTTTTAATCAAAACCTATTGTTTACGCGTAGACTTGGCTAATTTGAGGGCGCTGATCACGAATATGTTATCACGAAAATCGGTTTTGAAAAATTCCTTAAAATAAAATAATTTTTTTAACCCGTGGCAGGCTTGTGGCTGATGAGTCACCCAAACGACCCGTCAAAAATGATGCAAACCGTATTCCAACCGACTCGAAAAAAGTCGGCCGGAATCGGGTCGTTTTGGTGGAAACACCTTGGCGGACTTCTCTATGATTTCTTAGTTATTTGTGGCTGCGCTATTTTCATTGCCGTTTTTTGTAGGGTCGGGTCGGTTTGGGTCGGTTCGTTTCTGTTTCAGTGGAAACACGGGCTAAGGGTAGATCTCCACCGGCGTAGGGCCCGACGGTCAGACCCGACCCGACGATTTTTTGCCGGTTTGCACACCCACACCGGCCACGGCACCGGACGGTCAGACAACACACTACACAGACTAAATTTGTAGAAAATGGCGTGTAGCAGGAGGACAAAATTGTTGTTGTTACTGTGGCTAAGGAGGATACGAAGGCGCAATACAAGACGATATTGGGTCCATCCCATACAACAGAAGCGGGATTCTCTTGGTGAATTCCATCACCTATACCCACAGCTCATCAAAGACAGTGAAAAGTTCATAAAATATTTCCGCATGCAAAAAAGCTCATTCAGTGAATTGCAAGACATTTGCCAGGATGATTTACTCAAGGAAAATACCAATTATAGGAAGGCGATTTCTCCAATTGAGCGACTTACTGTTACCTTGAGGTGAGTGTTGCTATCATCATCATG
Source organism: Elysia crispata (assembly GCA_033675545.1). Lineage (NCBI taxonomy): Eukaryota > Metazoa > Mollusca > Gastropoda > Plakobranchidae > Elysia > Elysia crispata. The sequence goes on from JAWDGP010007346.1 coordinate 48,372, forward strand.
TTGTGCTGTATCGATATTGTTACCATCATTCCCATCCTCCTTACAAAAACAACAACAACAAAGCAACAGCAACAACAAACACAACAGCCACAAAAACTAACAATAACATCAACAAACAACAACAGAAATTAAAATAAACAAAAACCAATACATATAAACAATAATAAATAATACATTACAACAAACTACAGAAGTCTCAGGACCTCCAAACGGAATTCTAGCTTCTCTAGATGGTTCAGACTTCTCACAGATGGGACGATGCTTCTAGCCCACATGTCGTCGTCGTCAAGGCATTCAGGCTGTTGCAGTTGAAGCGATTTCAGTATTTCTGTATCGACGTCATTGCCTGGAGAAGCGGTTCTTTTCCTCTTCTGGGGTCTTTTGTAGGGCACAACTGGCGCTTGAGGGGGTGGAGTGTCAGATCTGACAGTCATCGGGCTTGAAGCTTGTGACTCGAGGTCTGCTAACGACTCTGTAGCCTGTGTTGTTTCTCCACTGTTTTCCTGGGAAAGGTTGCTAGACGTGTCCCTCTGTTCATAGATGGGAGTCAGAAATGACAAAGTATCATACAAGTGCCACTTCTTTTTTCCTGTGGCTGCTTGACCTGACTTGACAGTTTGATACTCCCGACGTTTCTTTAAGAAGTAATCACGCATGTGGCCCCATCTAGACTTCACTGCGTTGACTAAAATAAAAGAAAATCGATGTTACATTTTTTTACCGTACTTGTTTAACAAATAAAAGAAACTTTTCTTTAATTTATACATGTATTGTCAACAAAAATTGTATACTTTCAGGTTTCTTGCAACCGGAGAATCTTTCCAGTCTCTGGCATTTCGCTTTCGACTTGGACACGAAACAGTGCGTCGCAATGTGAAAGAAACAGTGCATGTCCTGTGGAGGAAGCTGCAACCACAAGATATGCCTGTCCCTGACAAACACTCGTGGGAACAGATAGCCAATGGCTTCCAAGAAAGATGGCAATTTCCCTTGTGTGCTGGTGCCATCGATGGAAAACATGTTCAACTAAAAGCTCCTGTTGATTCTGGCTCTCAATATTTCAACTACAAAGGGCATTATTCAATCGTATTGATGGCAATTTGTGATGCCAAGTTTAAATTTATTGTCATTGACGTAGGGGCGTATGGGAGTTCCAGTGATGGAGGCATATTTCAAGACTCCAACTTCTTCCAACGGCTGAGAGAAAAAACATTGCATCTGCCAGATCCAATACAGATCCCTAACACCAATACTATCGCACCGTATGTGTTTGTTGGGGACGAGGCATTCCCTTTGCTGGAAAATCTGATGCGACCTTTTCCACTCAAAGAACTGTCGGATGAGAAACGCATTTTCAACTACCGGCTTTCAAGAGCCAGAAAGCAAATTGAGTGTGCTTTTGGTGTCTTGTCCAGCATGTGGAGGATTTTAAGAAAGCCAATTGAAGTCCAGGTAGATTTTGCTACTGACATTGTGAAAGCGACATGCGTCCTCCACAATTATATTCAGAACAGGGAACCGGATAGAATAAAAGAAATGGGCAATTTCGAAGATGATACCAATTCAACTTTTACTCCTACACCAGCAAGACCTGGTCGTAGACATACTGGGGACGGGAAAGCCGTTAGAAACTTATTGATGAAGTATTTCACATCGCCAACAGGAAGCGTACACTGGCAAACTAATGTCTTGATTTAACTTGAGTGCAATATATATGTAAGCAACAGTCTGACTAAGTTGTGTTAATGTAAATCAAATAAACAATGTAAAAAAATTCTGTAGCCTACACTGTCAATTATGAAACGAAATAAAGTGTCATGACAATCAAAGCAAATGTTTATTATCATCTTCATCATCATCATAATCATCATCATCATCATCATCATCATCATTAGCATTATCATCATCATTATCATCATCACCATCACCATTATCATCATCCCTCCTCCTCCTCATCATTATCAAAATCATCATCATCATTTTCACCATTATCAGCATCATCGTCGCCATCACTATCATCATCAACAACAACAACAACAACAACAACAAAACAAAATGTAACAACGACGACAACAAAACAAAATGTAACAACAACGACAAGAAAAAACAAAACAAAATGTAACAACAACAACAACAACAACGATGACAGCGACGAAGACAGTAACACTACAGCAACAGAGTCAAAATTAACAGTTTTCTGAGTTTAGGCCTAGGTCTATTTACAATGTACTAACAACGATAGTGGCAGCAGCATCAGAGTCAAAATGAACAGTGTTCTGAATTTAGGCCTAGATCTACATCTTCAATGTACTAAGAACAACGACAGTGGCAGCAACAGTCAAAATTAACTGTGCTCTGAATTAAGGCCTAGATCTAGATCTACAATGTAGCCTACTAAAAACAACAGTAGCAGTAGTAACAGAGTCAAAAGTAACTGTGTTCGTAATTTAGGCTTAGATCTAATCTAGATCTACATCTACATAGTATTTACCTTCACACCCCATCTCTTGGGCTATGGCCTCCCATTGCTTTTGAATGTGGTCCATGTTGTGATGTAGCGGGTCTCGTTTGTCATAAATGGATGACCGATTTTGAACGCACATGATTAACGTTTCGTCCTCCATTGTCGACTTCTAGCTTCCCAGAAAAGCACACAAACTACTATTAATAGGCATGACATAGAAAAAGGGGCATTATCGGCGAGCAGCAGATCACCACAAATTCTCTCCCCTTTCACCCGACCAGCTCTATCGAAAAAGTCGGCCCCGTGACGCCTGGCTTCCGTCTGGTTTTGGTGTAGACGGGTTGGCGTTTTTTGTTACTTGTTACTACCATTTTGCCGGGTCGCAGTTTTTTTCACCGGAAATATGCCCGGTCTGACCGTCGGGCCCTACGCCGGTGGAGATCTACCCTAAGCCTCCGTTTATGGGAGAACCCAGAAAGTCGTGGACCTGCGCTTTGGCGGCGAGACCCATCATAAAAGTATTTCCTGCGTGCCACAAGGGTGGGTTTAACTGTTATCCCGCCTCTTCGCCCTTTTGTGGGATATGACAGGCCAAAAGTCTCAAAGGCACTTACGAGAGATGTCTTTGCTTTTAGCCTCTCACTTGCTTTGGAAATAAGTGCTGACAGGTCCCAACAATGTATCAGGATCTGAGGCTACAACGTGCTCAATTTCCGAGCAAAATTAAATGCTCCTGAACTTTTCTCGGAAATTGTTTATTTCTGCTTCTTGATTCGTTGAACAGCTTATCGATTCTTGAGAATCAAGAATGTCATCAGCTGTTGTAGCAGTGCATTTTTACCTTTGGGCCTGAACTGAGCGTTTGGGATGTTTTAACATCAATGAGAGACTCAAATCTGTTGCAAGGAACTTTGCTCTCACCGGTGGCAACCTCAAGGTACCTGAGCTTTTTACAGGCATGTCTGTGATGCCTAACAGCAAACTGATGTTTGCAAACTGCACCAGACGAGCCTAAATAGCATTTGTGGTGTCCACATAGTGAGTGAGGACCTCGTACGTCTCCCCCTTGACATTTAAAGTACCTCAATTTACTACAAAATTTCAAATCTAGCCTAAGTTGCAAGTGTCTAATACTGTGAAGACCAGTTTTCTTGTGAAAAGAGTATCACACCACATTTCATAATCATATGCGGCGGTCGTATTGGATTTTTTTGGTATGCAAATCTTGGAACAAGCATATGGCACTCAATATCTTACTGATTCTTTTGAAATTTTCAAATTATCTTCCTAGATGCTATATTTATGCAGCTGTAGAGAGATTTTTAATATAGGTATATTTTGAAAATTTCAAATCTAAATGCAAGTTCTTCAAAACCTTAGTCATGGTCATCAAAGTCGGTGAAGAGGGCAGTAAAATATGAAGGGCATTACCTGAAAAGACAAAACTACTTACTAAAACTGTATTTTGTTAAACTCGTTTATCTAGCGGGTGCGGCGACATCAGGCTTAATGACTCTCTTGTGTATTGAACAAAGCCACAGTAAGGTTAGTAACTATTTGTCTGTCGAGTGCAGCCACATTAACTTTACTGAATGTATCATTTAGATGGCCCAAAAGTAGTTTTACATGTACTTTGTAAGCCTTGCCTACAAGAAGTAGGTTCTTTGTGCATGCTTGTTTTTGTCTAACCATGTCTTCAAGAAAAAGCTTTGTAAACTTCTGCAGTTGTTCATTTGTAGCAGTGGTTACCTACAAAGCAATTAATATAAAATTTGAAAAATATTTTCCTCTTGAAGCAAAAGAATCTAATTGTAAATTCTACATAACCTTAGTCATGGCTAACAAAGTCGGCATAGAGGGCAGTAAAATAAGAAGGGCATTACCCGAGAAGACAAAACTACTTTCCAAAACTGTCCCAGCCTGTGAATCCTTTTGCACTGCAATACTAAAAAAAAATATTGAAGACAGCTGAAAGAAGAAAAAAAGCGATGCCAAGACAGCCAGGTCAACAAAGGCGCATCCTGCAGGCCGGTCATCATTACACAATCTTGTGACCGTAATGTCCCCACGTTTTCGCTTGGAGGCAGGTGGCTGTGATGAAGAGAATTGGGCTGCCCCTTCTCAGTTGGAAGATCTGGACTATACGAGAGTGAATCCCATTCACCTCGTTTTGGCTGTGACCACTTGCAAAGAAAGTATGTTTGATTTCCTTTAAATCAAACTGACTACGAATTCACCATAGCATTGCAACTTTTTTGCTTGAGATTGAAAATATTTATAAATGCAGGACCCTTTTTCGTTGGACGCACGCACACCAATCCTTTCATTCTATATGTTATTGATACCCAAACCGGTTTCGCAGTCGTTTAGGAATAAGTTATACGTGTTCAGTTGTCTTTTGTGATAAAAACATTTTAGGGTAAGTATTACACCCTCTCAATCAAAAGTAGGTGAAGCAAACTCGGCATCAAGCTTAGCTCTTTATTGTCGCTGATATATAATTCAGTACAGAAATCGCACGATCCTTGAACTCAGTGTAAAAGTCATGTTTGTATGTTCACTCACTCACAGGGCCTATATTTTGCTGATTTCTGTCTTGCAGGTACATGTTGTACATTTTGATTAAGGTAAGATCTGCATTCCAATAAAACCTTTCGGTTTCCTTGCGGTAATAATGGCTCTCTGTATGAGGAAAACTGGTTATATGTTGTCTAACATATTCTTTTTCAAGTTCTCTCTCATTAAGTCGAATTCTGAGCTTGCCTCTCCTATCAGGTTTTACTACACCTGACTCACCTATTTTTGAAGTGCTGTATAAACCATAATGTCACTAATGTCAAGAGTACCGAGGACAATTTTTTTGCAAACCCTTATTTTGCCGAAGCTTGCATCAAAATACCAATGTAAAGTCCATTTACTTCTCATTCTATGGCTTTGTTTTATTTTTTTTCCCTCTCTGTTTCTTTTACATCTTTTTTTTCTTTTTCTATAATACCCCTTTGTCTTGACAAGCAACCAAGTTGCCAGAAGTCATGGAAAATTTCTTCTCTGTATAAGAGCTAATGATATTTGTTTGGCATTTAAATCTGCAGTCTTCCCCGCAACCTGGTTTTATGGCTCTTGCTCTAACCGGTTCACCTTTCTTGGTTTTATGCACCCGGCCAAGATTCCTTTCGCGTTTGGCGACATTGAACGCCCAGTAAGCTGTCAGCCTGCCCCTCTCTTCCCCTGTCACATGGTGTGTCACAAGGGACAGAGGTCTGGACATGAGGTGGTGATTCCACGGCAAAACCTGGAGGCTGCAAAGGACTTGTTGTAATGAGAGAACTATCGTCGATGTAACTGTCGCTGAAAGATATCGGGGTGCTACTTGCAGCATCTCCAGGTTCCATCTGCAGAATTGGGTGGTTTGTGAATTGATTAACTGAAACGCTTTGTCTACTTCACTTTTGGGGGAGCATATATGTCTCATCAGCGTCGCCATCTGAGTCTAGAATTAATGTGGCCGTATCAGGAGTTAAGGATAGAGTTTTGCCATGACACCTTAGTGCTGTCTTTCTCTAATGATGGATGCACTGAAAAAAATCAGTCTCGCGTCTTCATTCAGTCTTGATGCCAAAAATACTTTGGCTGTATTCCGCCATTCCTCGTCTTCATCTGTCATCTTCTCAGGCTGATCTTTTCTCCTCCTCCCATTTTGTTTGGCTCTGGGATTTCCATTTGGATTTGGTGAAGGTGGTGTTGTTGATAAATTGACCTGAGGTGGTTCAGATAGTGGAACTAGATCAGGTGATTGATAGTGGACTCAGTACTGTTAAGAGTGATGTGGACTGGGTAAACTCTGACTAACCAGACCCACATTCCACATGTCATTGGTCTCTAAAATGACTGCGGGCAAACTGCTGCTGTAAGAACCTTTCATAGAGTCATGCGCCAAGTGAGGCTCTAGAAAATTCAGCTGAAGTGCTGAGTAGAATGTGGGCTTCTTTTTTTTTTTTTTTTTTGCAGCAGAGCAACTTGATGGGTATGCTGGGCATAGCTTCGTGCAAACGAGCTCCTGAGGTTGTGCCATTTCTGTCTGGCATATTCGGATTAAAAAGAAATAAAAAAAAATATCATGCATTTTAATACTAATATGATAATTTGCATCATTCTCGTTAAAGCTTGATTTAACCCTTTCCCCACCGGCTGGCTGTAGTACACCCACCTCGACACTTAAAATGAAGAGAGCTCTGAAATCATTTGACTAAAATAAACAAGACTTCATGCAATCTTCAAATTTCTTTAATAGAACATTTTAACATTTTTGAAATATCTCTCTTTGACACAGATATTGAGAAATTGAACTTTAAAAAAATTTATACTGATATCTACCTGGTGGGTGTTCCACACCCGTACACTTTTTATATGCATTCCTACCGATTTGGTGGATACCACCCACATAAGAAATACAATAGAAATAAATGCTAAATGCAGGTTTGATCAAACGTTTAATATCAATGATACCGACAAATGAAAAGAATGGATTGCAAAGTCAAAAAAAAAAAGGGGAAAAAAGCAAATGTGATGCTAAACAGCCATTATATAGAACAGTTAGTGCTCATGATAACTGTGTGGTCCTTGCAAATGAAGCGGTTACACTTTGGGCAGCAGATTTTTGTCTTGCGGTCTTTTCGCAGGACAGAGGGAACATCTCTGGTACTTCTTGGGCTGTGTAGCACCATCATGCCTGGGTTCTGTGGATTAGAAGCAGAAGCTCTCCTTGGAGGTGTGGGGAGGAGAGACGTAAGAACAGTGTCAATGTTCCGTTTGATGGGAAGGTTGAGGGTTGGGATGGATGCTCTCCTTTGCACATGCGGGAGAATCAATTCCCTTGCCACAGCAATAATAAACAGCTGGCGGTTGTCGCCATGAGACAGCTCGTTAGTTGGTAGCTTTGCTTGCCAGATGACCTTCGCAGCAATGGTGCTCAGGTCAATGATGTTGTAGAACATGGCAAGGGGCCATCTCTTCGATTTGCATTTCACCGTGAAGGCATGGGCCATCTGATCCAGATGACATCCATACCTCTTTTTGTGGAGTTGTAGCTCAAGACAATTTCTGGCTTTTCTGTAGTCTCACACCTCTCAGGTGCAGAATGCATTGTGCTCAACAATACCGCATTCTTGTTCCTCTTGCTCTGGAAGGACACCAGAGAAGCCTGTTTCCGGAACAGGAAATCTGATTCTCCAAGGGCAAATGCTTTTTTGCCTGGAAGTCTTTGGGCAAAAATGGCTTATTTCTTCTCCACAGTCCCTACAGTTGTCATGTTGTTCTTCACCAATCTTTCAGCAAGGTCAAGATTTGTAAAGAAGTTGTCACATGTGACGTTTCTTCCACTCCCTTTGAAGTCCTCGGTCAATGTGAGAACAGTGTTGGCCCCAATGGCCACGTTGTTTTCTGTAACAAGACGTGGTTCAGTTTGCTCTCGGCCAAGTTATGGAGCTCCTCGGACGGGTAATTCGTCTCGCTGTCGCACGCCCAGAAGACCATATTTATCTGGCTTACTCGGGATATATTGTATGAAAGGACATCTGCCACGGAATGGCACAAAATGCTCATCTTAAGTTATGTTTGCCCCTGGATGATAGTGTCTGGAGAGATTGGTTTGAAGCATGTTCCAAACCTCTCGTATTTGTGTAAACTTCTCTCTCTCTCTCTCTCTCTCTCTCTCTCTCTCTCTCTCTCTCTCTCTCTCTCTCTCTCTCTCTCTCTCTCTCTCTCTCTCTCTCTCTCTCTCTCTCTCTCTCTCTCTCTCTCTCTCTCTATCTCTCTCTCTATCTCTCTCTCTCTCTCTCTCTCTCTCTCTCTCTCTCTCTCTCTCTCTCTCTCTCTCTCTCTCTCTCTCTCTCTCTCTCTCTCTCTTTTGCCTCGAGGTCCGGTCTCTTTATCGTCAAATTGAATGTGATTCAGTAGATGACTGAATCTGTTTTTGGCAAATGTAGTACTTTTTTTTTTTTTTTTTTTTTTTTTGGGGGGGGGGGGGGGGGGAATAGGAGAGGGAATAACGGATAGTGCCAAAGAACTATGTTCACTCTCGCTTCTCACGCATAAGCGCGTATGGCCACACACATGTGTGCACACGGACAAACGCAGACAGAGAGAGCGAGAGAGAGAGAGGGGGTGTAGATTCTTAAGATAAGATAAGCCTTTATTATCTCATAGGGAAATTTTTCTTGGTCGTACAGTGCATTTGATTCATTATCACAATATCAGTCATACATGTGTGAGATAAAAATAATAATAATAATAATAATAATAATAATAATAATAATAATAATAATAATAATAATAATAATAATAATAATAATAATAAAATAAGCATTTTACATTCACGTGTAATATTGTTGAAATTATACACTGTCAGACATACATAATTATTATTTAGAAACACACACCTCTTTTTTTTTTTTTTTTTACCCGTGTGCCTTTTATTTTTTTTTCTCTATTAGATGACCCGGTTGGTTAGGTTGTTAGTGGGTTCATTTGTTCCATTCTCGCTTGGGTTATGGTTGGCTTGGTTGTTGGGTAGTTGGTTGTTACTCCAACTGGTGGTTACTTGGGTATTCTATTCCATTCATTCCTTGGTTGGGTTATTAGTTGGATTCTTATCTTATTGTGTTAGGCTTATGGCATGTGTCTTTTATCCTTCGAGAGTTGACCGTGCCACAGTTGAAGTTAAGCTGAGGTTAAAGTGCTATTCTAGTTCTACCTCTGCTCCAATTAGTCACGAGGGAGGCACTCCACACATTCCCAGCCCAGAGTGGGCCGACCATGCCACCTTCCCTACCAAAAAGTGTCTCCGCTTTATGGTGGCAAAATTAGTGATGTTACGTTATTCCTATCGGTTACTCTAAGGCCATGGAGGGTTATGTGGGGTGGGTCGTTGGATCTGTTGGGTAGTTAGTTGTTCGTGTCTACTCCTAATCTATTGGAGATCATTCTAGTCCTAAAGATAACGGGTCTTCTCCTTCTACCTGTTACCTATCGTGGGGGGAGGGAAGAGAAAAAGAGGAATAAAAATTTCACACGACAGACAACATAGATTGCTTTTTGGTTTTTTCTTTTTTTTTGTTTTTTTTTTTTTTGTTGGACATTTAACAAAAAAAAAACAAACAAAAAAATACAAAAAAAAAAAAAAATATTCCCGCCTTCCGAGGCAACTAGTACTTTCTTCTTCTCTCTTCTTCCTGTGGAGTAAAATGCAGATTAGTGGTTTGCTAGGGATGGGGGTTGGGGCTTGAGCCGCTGTCTTCTGCGCGTATTCCTGTGGAAAAAAGAGAGTGCAGTTTTAGAATTTAACTTTTCGATCTCTCTATTTGTCTGGCATCCCCTTTTATCGACCCTACTTTATTTTTATTGGGCTATTGAATTAGTTTGACCCTACTTTACTTTTGTTGGGCTATTGAATTAGTTTGTTCGTTTTATGCTGTTCCCAGTCTGCGCTCCATCTCTGTATGTTGACTAATCTGCATTGGTTGGACTACTTGGAGAGAGGCCGATTTTACTCCCACTCTGCGCTCCATTTTTGGATGGTAACTGAGCAGTTAGTTCCCAAATTAACCTTCTATACTTATGCGCCAATTCTATTATTTTGGGTATTTCTCTGCCAAAGTTTGGGAATAAATTGATTAGTATTATTTTCAGCAGGTCCCATTCTGGTATGGTTGTCATTTCCTTGATTTTCATATGTAGTTCTAGCCTCGCGCCTTTCCATACCTTGCAAATTCCATACAGATGGGCCTCTGTCTGCTTTTCATTGCAAAATGCACACTTTGCCCTTCTTGATATAGGGGTCATATTGTACAGCAATCTATAGATGATTTCCTTCGTCCTATTTGTCAGTTTGTGGCTGTGCAGATTTTTAAAAGCCGTTTCGACTTCTACAATTGTGTATCTATACATTAGCTTCAGCTTTTCGTATAGTGGCCTAGCTGGTTTTGATAGTATGGCCAGGTAGGGTTTCATGTCTCCTATCTGGTCTGGGTATTTTGTTATTGCCTTTCTCAGTTCCTGATGGAAAGGGCTACTGATCCTCCTAAAGCAATGAGGTTTCCCATTGTTTTTGGAGTGAACCTAACTAAATCCAATCCTAAAAAATACTCCACTAGTGGGAACCTGTCCCTGTTGTCTATGGCCTCTGAAAGATGCTTTATCCTCATTGCCGTTGTTTTCACGTCTATGTCCTGAATCCTTAGTCCTCCCTCCTCATAGTCCATTGTTAATTCTCTTCTACCTACCCATCTCACCGTGCTTTTGAAGAGGAAGGGCCAAACTATTTTCCCGTATTCTATGAAGAACTTGGGAGGAGGTTTGAAAATGTTTAGTTGGTATAGTACCTGGGAAACTATCTTGCTATTTATTATTTTCGCTCTTCCAAAGATTGTGGTATGTTTATTTTCGTAGGCCTGCACTTGTCTTCTACATTTCTCCAGCACGTCATCCCACGTTTTGGTCGTGGTTTGTCCCTTTGGGTTCGTGAAATGTAGCCCGTATATTCTCATCTCTCTCACTACTTTTATATTAAGTGGAGGGGTTTGCCTGTTTTTCTCCAGTCCTATATTCATGATGCTCGTTTTGCTGATGTTAATTTTGTTGCCATTAGCCTCTCCAAAATCCTCAAACTTTCGTATGATTCTGATTATGGAGCTATCCTTTGTTGTTAGCATCATGATATCGTCTGCAAAGGCTTTGCCTTTCTGCTCTACTCTTCCCGGTATGTTTATTCCCTTTATCTCTCTGTCCTGTCTTATGCTTTCTAAGAGTGGTTCTAGTATAATTGCATACAGCAATGGTGACAAGCTGCACCCTTGTCTCACTGACCTATTCAAGGTGAACACCTCACTTATCTCTTGATTGACTATCACCTGACTACAGGGGTTGTCGTACAGGATTCGAATCCAATCCCTGGTGTACCTACTTAGGTTGCTCGCTTCTAGGACTTTGTGGAGAAAGGAGTGCAACACTCTGTCGAACGCTTTCTCCTGGTCTTAGCTCAAAATCCTAGCCGGTATTCCTTTCACATTGCAGTATGTTATTATTTCTCTGAGGTTGTGGAGGTGGTTTTGTATTTTGCGCCCTTTCACCGCGCACTGTTGGTCTTCATGCACCAGTTTGTGCATTACTGGCTGTAGCCTCCCTGTCAACATTTTACTTATTATTTTGTAGTCTGCATTTAGCAATGAGACTGGTCTGTATTTGCTAACTTCCGTCCTATTGTTCGAATCCTTCGGAAGTAGCGTTATATATGACAGCTTCATCTCTTTTGGAAGTCTGCCTCGCTCCACTACTTGGTCCGTCACTCAGAATGGGGACCAGCTGGCCCCGAAAGGTTTTGTAGAACTCGTTTGTGAGTCCATCCGGGCCTGGCGATTTGTTTTTATTTGATTTTTTTGTTGCTGTGTCTATTTCGTTCGCAGTGAAAGGGTTTTCCATGCTCTCCTTTTCCCCCTTTTCTATCCTCTTAACATAATTTAGGTACTCCTCCTGTTTGTTCTCTGTTTTCTGTCCTTCCTCTGTGTTTAGTTCCTTATAGAATTCTTGAAATTCCTTTTTGATTTCTTCTAGATTGTCTGTTAACTCCCCGTTTTTCTTTTTGATTTCTTTTATGGTCCTACTTTTGTGAACGTTTTACTTCCTAGCTAGGAAATACTTGGTTGGGATGTCCTCTTGCTCAGTATCTACCTTACATCTGACCGCTGCACCTCTATACTTCTCCTCTTCCGTGTCATCTGGTTCTTTCTGTAGCATGGTTCTTCTTTCCGTTCCTATATCTGTGCTTCTAGCAGAGGCAGTATAGTTTTTGTTCTTTCCCTCTTCTCCTTAATTTCTATTCTGGCCAATTTTTGGCTCTCTCTCCTGATCAGATGTTTGGTGTTCATCCATATTTCCATCGCTCATTCTGGGCATTTATCTATTTCTTCCCTACAGATGGTAATTAGTTTGCTGATGGCCTCTCTATCCTTTTCCTTTTCCAGGTGCGTTTAGCTTCCAATACGCCGATTTCCTTCTCTGTTTGTTTTCCTCACTTTTGCTTATTCCTAACACCACCGCTTAGTGATCTGAATGTTTATGCACCTCCGTGTGATGGATTCTGAAGGTGCTATAAGATTCGTGGATATAGAAACGATCTAGATTCCTTAGCGTGTGTTCCCTATTGCCCCTAAGCTGGAAAGTGTGCTGTGGACCCGAAGTATTTAATGATTCTGCGGTGTTTTGCAGCTTGAAAAACTGGGTGGTTTCTAATAGGGAGTTAGATTCTACGCTATTGTCTCTATAATCTATGTTAAAATCCCCTCCCCAAATTATTTTTTGGTTTTTATGAAAATTTTCTAGTTTATAATGCATTTTATTTCAAAATTCTCTTTGTTGCTGTTTATGGCATGGGGCGTAGGTGTTAACTAATGTCACTTTATGTGACCCGTCTCTGCTTTTTATTTCTGCTATGGTACACCTTCCTCCGTCGTCTTGGTTGGTGTCCGTAATTTCAAAGTTGTCACTAAGTTTTAGTATGCAGACTCCTCTGCTGTTGTGAGTGCCTGCGCTGTACGTTCCTTCCGCTATCCCTAACTTTTCTAGCAGGTTTACAAATTTCTTGATGTTGTTTACGTACGTTTCCTACAGAAATATGAAGTCTAGTTTTAGTTTTGCTGCTAAGTTTGACAGGAATTTCTCCTTTCCAGTGATCCCCCTAATGTTAAGACTACATACCTCTTCTTACCTGTTTCAAAGAATATTCCGGAGAAGACTTTAGAGAATCACAAACCACTTGTTAACACTGCTAGAAGAGCGATAACATGTGACATGAAGTAAACTGAAACCAAGGGGAGGTCACTCTTCAGAAATGTAGTTGCCAGGTTTTATACTGCCTAATTGACAAGGGCAGGCCAATCCAATTGTTTTCACTTTTACAATATTGTTTAACACTTAAACTGCCTCTTCAACTGCCTTTGAAAATACTATCTATGTCTACGAAATATAAGAATTTTGTCTAAAATAAAGTCCTTCACTAAAATCTTTACCTTTGGACCAATTTTTGTAAAAATTGATGTGACATTTAGTGACATGTTATAATTTATACAAATGTTAACATTGAATAAATAAAGGTCAAGGTCATTTTTGGTGGCCATATTAAAAAAAATAGTATTTTGCAATAATCTTTTGTTTCTTTGAGTTTTATGTGTCTCAAACTTGCTAATTTACTATTTAAACTAGTAATGATGTCTATTTGAATTACAAAGGAGTAAAAAACAAATTTGTAAGTGGATACTTATTATATCTATGCAAATAAAAATGCCATGCAAAGAACAAGAACTCGGAAAATGAGGGTAAAAATAAAACATTGAACTCAACCTGTTGCTTTTTTTTTTTTTTTTTTTTGTATTGCAAATCAAAACCAAAGAATTTTTTCCAAGTGTCTTCTTTTTTCTCAACAAACAACAACTAAAAGAATACAGTGTTGGAAGTACCTTCCATAGTCAGTCATGAATTCTGCAGGCGTTGTGCAGCTGTGTAGTCACTCACTGTGTGGTAGGACTCAAAACAGTACTCCAAACAAAGTGGTACCCCACAGATGGTACAATGGTACCTTGTCGGTGCCCTTATCTTCACGCTCTTGCAAACAACACAGTCAGTCTATTTTTTTATTTTCATAAGTGTGAATGAAGTGACGGCCAACCAGTCTTCCTTCCAAGTTCCATGTCCGGTGCAGGTGTCACCGCAGTATTATTTCTTCCAGCTACTTGGTTTTTAATCAGTGCATTCAGCACTAAGTACCTGAACTTTTTTGCTGTCATTGATGGTTCTTTCTGTCTGCAGCAAATAAGTCCATTTATAAGGGCCACTTCTTTTGGAAAGTGAAAGTCACAATAATACCACTTTAGAACTTTATGTGGGTAATTATAGTTACCTTTCAATTGATCGAAGTGATCAACCCCTGCCATTTAATTATTGTAGGTTTGGGTAATCATAGGTTTGGAGACATTTCGAAATCCACCAGGGCTTTTCCTATCTCTGACTCTTTTTATTTGGGTGGAGTTGTCACCAACAGTTGTAAAAATACTCAATCTCTTGCTATCATGAAACGTGGTTACCGAACAATCATCTGATTTTGCAAACACCGGAGGATCCCCTCTTTTCATTTTTATCTCTTTTTGCTTTAGCTGTTTGGGATAGCCTTTGCTAGTGTTTAAAATTGTCCCACAGGACCCGATGTTTTTTTCTTTTATTTTTTTTTTTTTTTTTTTTTTTTTGTATAGAGCAGTGCTAGTATAAAAATTGTCAGTGTAAAGTTTATGGCCGCGATTCTCATAGCCATTTAGCAGATCTAGGACAACCTGTGACCTCATGGTGTTTCCATTATCTATGACATAGTTGGATTTTCCTGTATAAATTATAATATTGTGGCAGAAAAAAGATGTTGCATCAGCTAGCATGAAAACTTTCAGTCCCCATTTTGTGGGCTTAGACGGTAGGTGCTGCTTGAAATATATTCTACCTTTGAATGCCACCATTGATTCATCGATTGACAATGTTTCCCCTGGAGAACAGGCTTGCCTATATAATGGAAAGACAAAGTCAAGAAGAGGCCTCACTTTGAACAGGGGATCATAACCTACTTCCCCTCAATCCACCCCGCTCTCATTGTCATTGAAGAGGAGGCAAGAGTTGATCAGTTGAAAACGGTTGCGTCCAAGGACTTTTGTGAATGCAGTGTATGTCAACCAGTTAGAAGTCTTTCAATAGTCTTCTAGGGCAGATTTAGAACACAAACCCATTGCTATCTGGAGTCCTATAAAAGCAGACATTTCTTCAAGGTCCACATGTTTCCATTGTTGGTTCTGTATGGAATATTGTCACCCTAGCATTGACCGTCTGTCTAAAAATAGAGTCCTCATCTGTTAGTTCCATCTGATCAGAAAAAAAAAACCAATCTAACAAAAGAACACCTCTCCTCCTATCATACGTTGGCAGCCATTCATCTAGCTCAACCTCTTAAAATATATATAAAACTTTCCATTCATCTGCTTGAAATCGATACGCTGGCTGAGGTTGACGCCCACCCCTAGATTTAGATCTAGGCATTTTTCTATTTGTAGCCCGATGGACTTCATATTCTAATTTTTCTACCTTTGTGTTGTCACCATAAGGTTTTGATTCCTCTACCTTTTTTGTAAGTCTCCATCTCCTAAATACTGTAAACAGCTCAGTTTTCTTTTGTCTTCCGACCTAGAAAATATTTTCACTGGACCCACTGCCTTCATAGTGTGATTTATTCTGCATTTATGGTCCAGCTTCCACTTCTCATGTTCCACTGTGCCTTCTTTAGATTCCCAGTCTTTGCACCCTTTACAAATATTTGAAAGAACTTCAAAATCTAGACATTTTCCAGTGTACACAGATATGGCAGTAACTACTCCATGATGGCTTGCATGGCCCCGCCGCTGCCATGTTCCGTCGACAGATACAGCACAATCTGATCTTTCTTCTGGTGCATCATTAGGTCTATCAATATCTAATTTTTTTTTTCCTTTCCTTTCAGCTCTCTAACTTCATGTGCAGCAGCACACATACTTTCCTGAGCTACTTCCATGCTAGCAGAATGGAGTTTGCCAAAAATCTTTTTTATAATTACGATGGGTCATCGGGGCTGGACTATTCAGATACATTGAAAAGTTCTGGAGAGTGCTGTGTCCTTTTCCTAAAGGTCTAGCAAAGGCTACGATCCTTATATTTACTTCTTTGTGGCAATTAAAAGTAGAATATTTGCTAATTTTCAAGGGAGTTTTCCAATCTTTGCATTTGTTGCAATGTACAATTATTTCATGGGCAAATCCATTCCTGTTTGGTGACAGTTCGCACGACAAACTATGATGTGTGCATTCTGGGCAAGGCATGTTATACTCTAGAAATTTGAAGAGTATGCCAAAATCCATTAATATAAATCCATCTTCAGCTATCCGTGGGTTTTTCTGGTACATATATGTTTGAATGTCTTCTAGTCTAATTGTTTTGGCTGATGGACATGGATTCTGATAATTTTCATCTGTTAACATTATCGGGAATAGGTAATGCAGAACAAGATCTCAAGTTAATGTTTTGGCTAGACATAGAAACTGTGCATTTATTACCATGAAATTGGCGGGTTTTTTTTGTGCTACTATGGGAGTGCTCTCACCCTCCCGGTCATCAGTCGCATGGCCGCGTTCTGGTCCGTAGCATGCAAGCTTTTCAAGACTCCTTTTATTAATATTAGTCAAGTTCCCAGCAGTCTATGCATGAACTTTAGTTTCAAGCTAGATCTCTAACTGATTATGCTCAGGCCTGGCCTGCTCTTGTGCACTGAAGTGCGACCAACCATGTCTGCATGGTGAATTTTCGGCTAGGGCTACAAAATAGTTTTTTGACAATTTCAGTCATATTTGACTGTTAGTGTTAGCTTAACTTTTCATATGAATGTTACATTAATGAAACTTACATCATTGAAAAGTTTATTTCAAGCTCTATACAAAGGTTTTATTGTTAAGTTTTTAAAACTTTTTCAAATTATTGGAATCGACAATGAAATTGGGCACTAGTCAATCCCGTCAAAATGGTTCTTAATGAACAAATTAACAGTCACTGGAAGTTTTTAGAAACAGCAGTTAGGTATCTATGTTAAGTTCATATTGCAGTTTCAAAATATGGTAAAAGGTATCTCGGTTTTATGTTCAGGAAAGGAGAAATGAGCTGGTAATGTTTTTAGTAACCTAGGTCTGGCAATATTTTGAATGTGCCCACATTTCAACAGAGAGAGAGAGAGACAGACAGACAGACAGACAGACAGGCAGGCAGGCAGGCAGACAGACAGACAGACAGACAGACATGGACAGAGTGAGAATGATAGATAGAAAGAGAGAGATATAAACAGACAGATATAGAATTAGAGAGAGAGAGAGAGAGAGAGAGAGAGAGAGAGAGAGAGAGAGAGAGAGAGAGAGAGAGAGAGAGAGAGAGAGAGAGAGAGAGAGAGAGAGAGAGAGAAGGTTACTAAAAATTAAAATTATTTTATCTCTCTAAATATCTGTGATTGTTACACGCGAGCATTTCCACAAATTTTATCCCGCTGAATCTGAATTTGTTAATAGATTTGGGTTCCGATTAATATTTTAAAAAAAAATTACAGGTCACCGACGCCGCCAGCCACGCCCTGGCTATCAAATAACTGCGTCAAAATATCAAGCATGTTGGATTCATCGGGCGGCGTGACGGTGGCCCCATGGAGTGACGAAAAACTACGAAATTTTCTCGTCCACACTGTCAGTTCCACCTCACGGGTCGACCCATCGGGCACTTAATAGGTACCCCATAGTTCGGAGTGACAATGTGGACGCCGCTTAAGACTTGATTCACACCCACAGGCACCAAAATAACTTTCCATCCTAGGTGAATGTTATTTTAACCTCTCGGACAGACATAAGCGAACTGAACACCCTAACAAACATAACACGAGATCAAAAGGTGAAAAATCATTAATATTTTTAAAATATGTTTATTTTAGCTCCATTTTGGCACAGTTTTTAAGGGAAATATTGAATCTATGCGAATCTGTTTGTTTTATGATACATGTATTATCTACTTAGATTTAATGGGAAAACGGCTAAATAATGCACCAGCTGAACAGTGTCTCATGTGACAGGTGACACAAGACTTGCCTTCCTAACTAATGATAAAAATGGATCAAAGCTTAATTTTTGCCCAAAATAAAAAGAGATGGATTATTGTCAACTGAGAATACACAAACGATGGAACATGAAGCATTTTTTTCTTCAATTCTGGTGAAGTTTGAGGTCCTCTGTCACTTGAGACACCATAGAAATATTATCTCAATTCTCATCTGCTCATCCGACTTTTGACAAAGAAGAACTTTCTTGTGTTGACTGAAGTTGTGAAACAGATTGTTCAACCGAATTCATAAGCTAAAAACATGAAATTTGACCAAAACAAGTAACATGTGGAGTGTCCCTTGTTGACATAACCGTGGTGACAACAATAGCTCAAAGACTAGCATTTGTGACAAAACTTACTCACATCTGAGACAAAAACTGAAAAAAAAACCAACAGAGACAGCCAAACATACACAAACATGTATCATTAACAAAATTAAACAAAAAAAATGAGTAGATTACTGTTAAAAAAAAAGGCTTTTAATAAAGACCTCTCAAGAGGAATTTCAATTTAAAAGTCAATCGCAGACTAAAATTCTATTTAATTTTGCAATGAAACAAAACAACAATGTTAAATTTAATACTACTAGATACAAACTGGAAAAGAAAAAGGCACTACATAATCAAATACCACATGTATCACTAAAATAATTTAAATTTATACAAGAACTAAATTTTAAATTTTTAGGCAGAGAAAGTGAGTATAACTGGAAAAGAAGGAAAATTGTTACCATGTACAGCAATCGAAAAGTGATTTCATTAGGTTACTGAAATAACAAAGCAGAATAACACATTAAATGAAGCATCTAATGCATTCATAAAAAAAAAAAAACCAGTCACTTGAAAAATTGGAGATAAATAAATTTTCAGAGTGCAAAGATAACACTGAGTTATTGTATGAAAATCAGTGCCACTAAGGAAAAGAATAGAAATAAAAATCATATCATGTTAATAATAATCTAAAACCTATTACTGATACAGAGAAATCACTATGTTGAATGTCATATTACTCATTTATTTTACAACATGATTATGTCACCAAACAAAATAAACAAAATTAGGCCTCCTAGTTGTAACCCAAAGACTGGTTTATGTCGCTCCACCAAAAAAAAAAAAACAACTTTAATCCACTTTGCGCAGACAAGTTTTACCCCTTTTCTTGGAGCCATTTAGAGAACTCACAAATGCTTGACAAGATGTGCAAATAAGGCAGGCAATAATTATCTTCTATAGTATCCTTTTAGTATATTCTATTAGGCCCACTTAATGTAAGTTTTACAGCCATGACCCCAGAGTAAGCAATAGTGCTGATAAAATTACTGTTCTACTAAAATGAAAATTGCGGCCGCATTTTTTTTTCTTGTGAGGACAGTATTAATGTAGGCTTACAGATAGTTTTTTTTTATAAAAAGGAAAAAAAAGTGAAGGTCGATAAGAAAATTAGAAGGCATGCTTTGGCTGACATGAAAAGCAGCAATCCAAAGAGAAAAAAAACAGTAATGTACATCATAAATCTTAAAAAGAGGCCTGAAGCAGATATGGAACCTTAATCACAATAAGCATGAGCATGTTGGTAAAGAGGCAGCATCGATGAGACATGATTGGCGACCCACTACTGGCAATAGGTTGTATCCATATCATCTTGGCTTCTTATGGAAGACCACATAATTGTGTACTCTTTACTCAATCTCATTTCTGATGCTCTTGGAGCCAGTCTTTTGCCCATAGCTTTTTGATAAACAGCATGACCCAAGTTGGGATACATAGAGGAAATTGGAGCACCCAACACGTTTGCGGCTGCCATGAGCTGCTACAGGCCCATGAAGACAGCATTTTTACATATGCCCATGGTCTCTTGCTGAAACGTTAAGCGGCAACTGGAACTGGCATGGTCTGAAAGCTGGCAAACAATTTCCAGTTCATCCTTATTTTAACAGAGGTTATCAAACTGGTTTGTGACTAATTCTATGTGGTGATTTTGGTCACCAAAACAAAGAAGACTCAATGAACCAGGAGCGCAATTTCCATCAGGTCCAGTCAAGACTGGGAGAGGGAACAAATTCTCAAGGCCAGCAGGACGAAGGCCAAGAGCAGTCTTGTAGACAATGCCTACATCAAAAACAGTTTCTTGTACATAGGGAGGCAAAGAGAAGGATGACATTGGTATCAATGCTTTTGAATTTGAGGCAAGTTTGACTAGATCTTTAAATGTTCGACATGAACACAAGTCATTTTGCAATGCCAAGAAGGAAAATCTGGCATCAGCCTCTGTTACAAATGTTGAAGTAACAGATGGCTCACTTACATCTGGCTCATTGTCACCGATACCTGTCTCAGAAAGTTCAGGAACACAGATTGTCACTTGGTGTCTCTCCGCTTGGATGCTCTGTAGGAGAAACTAGTGTCAAGTATGACATCATAACATTTTTAGCAGCTCTGCTGAAGCTTGAACTTGATTCTTCAGTTTCTTTATTGAAGAATGCACAGGCTCTACTCCTTGTACTCCATGCAGACCCATTCCAAAACCCCATCTGTCTATGCACTCTATACAACGGCGCTCTTAAATATGCAATTGAGGAATATTTTGTGACTGATATTTGTTTTTTTTTGTTTTTTTTTTAAAATAAAATACCATATACTCATCTATCGACCTTTGAAAATCAGCTGTAGTTGTTTTGTCAATGGGTTAGCTGTGTGATATGGCTTTGTGTATTTGAATAGGAGGGAGTTAGATTGATTAAATGTTAAATGTCCGTTTTCAGCAACATCTATCATTTTCTTTCTTTCTTGTAATTTCTTTTGTTTTGTTCACTTCTCTTGAGCAAACAGTTTCACTGACAGTATGTTGTAAGTATTTTGGGCAGTGGTTGCCTGTACTGTGAATGATCATAGTGTTTCTGGAGCGTCATCAAAAGACAAAAACAAACCGTCTGTTTGTGGATGTTCTGTTGATTGCTTAGTTAATGGCACTGTCCATTCCAGGTTTATGATTACATCATTTTTTTTTATTGATAAGTTAGCCTTGTGTTTGTAGCCTCATTCCTTTTCCTTTCTCAAAGGAAAGATAATAGGCAGACATCCAAGTTACATCCAACTGGTATAAGGATGGCTGAGACTTGCTGTTGATAGGCTTTCATAACGGGCCATTGCAGTTGCTATAATTTCGCTAGCGATTGTGGCGAGGTCTCTTCTTCACACACACACACACACACGCACAAGCAGCCCTGCTCAGCCGTCCCTATTACCCTAGGACCTTCAGCCCCACAGGTTGAGCTGGTGCGGACTGGCCTGGGGAGGCCGAGGCTTTCTCTTCAGATGGTGGACCATTTAATGATGTCTACCTCGTACTTGGGTGTGGCGTACCCCCGCCGCCTCCCTTCAAAAAAAAAGAAAAGAAGAAAAAAATTCGACTCAGAGAACAAAGTTTATAAATATTCTGTCACCAATAGCTGCATCACGTGGTAAAGATATCTTTATAACTTGAGTGGTATACGTGTTATTTTCTTCGGATTTTAAGCGAACATCACGTGAAACATGACTGTGTCGGGTGATTTTGCAAAAGATCGTTTTCCCTCCTACGCTGAATGCGTATTTGCCGCAAAACATTATTATTTTGTGCAACTTTGTCCCTTTAATGTCAATAAATCTTTTCACATATATCATTTATGCCTTATGCAGGTTTCCTTAAAGGAACCTGACACATTCTGTCATACATCACGTGAAACATGACTGTGTCGGGTGATTTTGCAAAAGATCGTTTTCCCTCCTACGCTGAATACGTATTTGCCGCAAAACATTATTATTTTGTGCAACTTTGTCCCTTTAATGTCAATAAATCTTTTCACGTATATCATTTATGCCTTATGCAGGTTTTCCTATAAGGAACCTGACACATTCTGTCATTTTCTTTTGGTTCCCATGCCTTCCTCTTTTGTCTTGGGAAACTTCATTCCCTTTTTTTTCTGATCCTCTCAAATGGTGTTTTCTCAATTGCAAAGATTGACTTTACCCTTTCTGGATTACTTCCAAATCGTTCTTAACCGCCTTTGCAAGAATGATTGTAATATCCAATTCATTATGGTTTGGCCCCGTGAGAAAATCATCTTCATTATTTAAGTGTTCGTTCTCATTTCTTTTTGGAAAGGCATCTGCTTCTAAGTTATAACATCAAGGGCCTCTTCTGTTGCCATTAGTTTTGCTAAAAGAAATTTTCTAAGCTTTATTGTAAGGTTTTCTGCGCGCGCGCGAGAGAGAGAGAGAAGCGAATGAGAGGAAGAAGAAGAAGAAGAAGAAGAAGAGAGAGAGAGAGAGAGAGAGAGAGAGAGAGAGAGAGAGAGAGAGAGAGAGAGAGAGAGAGAGAGAGAGAGAGAGAGAGAGAGAGAGAGAGAGAGAGAGAGAGAGAGAGAGAGAGAGAGAGAGAGAGAGAGAGAAGGAGTAGAATACGATACAAATTCTTTCCTGACAATGGGTGTGGGAGTGTCATGAGAATTTTTAATGCGCACAATGTAGCTTAAATTAGAAGTTAGAAGAAAAATAAAAACCAGCTGTTATCTCATGTTATTTGTTAAATGATAACTACCGGATGAAAATAAGTAATAGTTCAAATTTCACTAAATATTTTTGTGGTTTGTTTAGTTGATCATACTGATGCAGCACAACGATGAAGTCAACGAATAAAGGAAAGTTTCATTAGATTATGGAGGAGATCTTTAAAACAGGTACCGTATTCATAGAGAATCGGCTTTACGTAGTCGAAATAACATGATTGAAAACGATGTTATAATTATCAGTATAAGATTTAACGGATTTCAACCTGGTTCAAAGCAGCGGCGTTACAAGCTTACCCCGAAGGGCGCCATCTTGGCAAGAGAGAGGTAGCGTGCAACTTTATTAATGTCCAAACCTTGCATGTACTCAATCCTCATGGTGTTTTGTAACTCGTGACGTTGTGGCAGGGATTTCTCTGACCCGCTTTAATCTTAGCGTTTTATCATCATTCTCAAAATATAGCTCGAGAGTCGCTTTCCCCTGATGGGTGGGATTTTATGTGCAGGAATTTTTTTTTTACATGTTTTACTTAACCTCGGTGTTGATGTTCAATTGGTGTGGTGGTAGCAGCACGGTTGTTTTAGTAAAAGTAGCAGCATCAGCAATAGTAGTGGTGGTTTGTTGGTTGTAGTAGTAGCTGCGGCAGTACCACTAGTATTGCCTTGTGTTTCTTTCTTTATTACCCATAATAGATAAATTTTCATTGCTTATGTTTTACTATGAACGAACCAATTTTATTTAGTTATTGCTCTCATTATCCACACAACCCGTTTCACTGTCCTTTTGCATTAATTTGAAGGCGTTTTATTTATCTATAAATTTTATTTTATTCATTTTTATGGTCATTACTGTAAACTACCATGTTCACTAGGACGATCCAAAAGTAATTTTCAGTTGAAATCACAAGTTACATATGTCGCTCTTTTTTGCATTATCATGTACTTTTTTTTCAGCCTTTGCTTGATCCTGAATTAGTGGGCATATCATTATCATCATTATCACTACTATTACTGCTACTACCGGCAAATGTATTTATTTTTTAACTGATGAATCTCAACCATATTTGAGAAACATTTTGTTAAGGCAAGTGCTTGATCTTGAAATAGTGGTCTTGTTATTATTTGCATTGCATGTATTTCAAGATTCAAACTGAGGTATCATTTGTAATGTATGCTATGGATATCCTTTGTGATCTATTATTTTTTAAGGGAAGCAGAGAGTTTCAGAACTTTGCGTGTGCATGAATGTAAATTCATCCTTGAGCTAAATAAAAAAATCGGTCTTGTTCCATCCTATCAATTTAGGTACAATGAAAAAATTATTTAAAGTTAATTTTTTTAAAAGTATACAAATGTGATTTAATCTATACTATACTCAATAAATATTTGGATGATAATTGATATTAAAAAAATTATTTGCACCAATCAGCTGTTTCTTTGTATTGTTGTACAAGCTATTAGTCTTGTTTTTACGAGCAATATATTAGCTATTTGATTCCAGTTCACTGATGGATGTCCCATTAATTAATTAATTTGGGCCTACATGTATTATTTTACCAATTAAAGAAATTTTTTTGGCTAATTAAATATACATAGTTTCCTCTGCTAATTGCTATACATGGCTGAGCTTATAAGATGAGACCTAATTCATTCATAAATGTTATTTGATTCAAGCCCACAGTTATTTTTGTAAAATTCAGAGGGGTTAGCCACTCAGCCTTTATTATTGCATATATTTGTAACCGAGTCTGGAATGAGGATACTTTGTTGGTGTGTTCTTTCGGTTTTTAAAGCAAAAACTGTTTGAGATGTTACACAAAAACGAATATTCAAAGGTTTAAAACAAAGTATTCCAACTTTAATGACTGGAAAATGTCACAATCTGCTCTACAACACATAAAAATACTATGGATCAACTGTACATTATATACAAATGAATCATGGTCGAGGTGCAAAGTTTCGCCAAAACCTGTCAAAAAGAGTCATTTTCATCAATTTTGCTTAAACTTACAATCATCTTACACAAATACATGCCCAAAAGAAATAGAGATGGCATACACAATGAGTGCACTAATTAAAATAGTCCAGCTATACAAACATTGCAGTGTTCATTGAAATGCAAATTTGTCAGTTAATTCAATGCAATTTACATGTACGGTAAGATTTAAATGAATCATAAAAAGATCCTTGTACAGAGATCTCACTTTGCATAAACTCTGTTTAGAATCAACAGTCAGCTTCTCCCTAGACTATATGATTCTCAACATAAAATCATAAGTTTAAAAAAAAGGCAATTATTTTTACAAATTTGGTA
This sequence comes from Elysia crispata, assembly GCA_033675545.1. NCBI lineage: Eukaryota > Metazoa > Mollusca > Gastropoda > Plakobranchidae > Elysia > Elysia crispata. The sequence goes on from JAWDGP010007346.1 coordinate 73,440, forward strand.
ATTATTTTTTTTTAATATCAAACTTAGTACTATGACTCCGACTATCCTTCAGTCATCAATCACTCTAAAGTATACATGCGATCTGCACATGTGTAGAGCAATAGCAGCAAACAAATCTAAATAACAAAGCAATATTTTTTTTCATTTTAGAATATCTAAAGATAACATTTCATGACCACAAAGGAAAAGAATAAAGAATAAAGGTATAAAAATTATTAAATTTTGTAGAAAAAAATTTACCTCTTATTTTGACGTTTTGGGTTTACTAATTAAGGGAATTAAATTCTCACTTTATCACTATCCTCAATTCACACAGATCTGTTTTCTGTGATTACTTAAATAGCTCTGCAACAATGCAACAATATTTTCTTGGGAAAATATGTTTGGCGTAGAGAAAATGGATTTTAAAGTACAAAAATTACAATGGTTTTATTTACAAAAACTTATGAAGTACAAAATCAATAAAGGATAAAAATTGGACATTGTTAATATTGTTTAGGAGAGTGAATTATGAGGACTGGACTCTAAGTTTAAATAATCTTTCCGTTTCTTTCACTCTTGCTTCCAAGCATATTTACACAATGACTGTTGGTTCAAGAATATAGGTAATGTCATGTGGGCATCCCCAATGAAAATACATGTGGGTATGATGCATATGATACATGCATACAATTATATTTACATTAAGTTTTCTGGTTATTTTGAACAAATAGGAAAAAAAAAAAGCTGTCCTGGATTTTCCGCCAACATTTTATTCAACAGAATGGCTCCAAAAATGCCTTTATGAAATTACATACTAGGTATTCATACTCAAGGAATTATGAAAGGGGTCTGATAGTAAAAAAAAAATTCGCACAATATCTGGGCAAACAAGGTAAGACCTTTAACTGTATTATATTTTATAAACATGTCCACATCTGGTATGCAAAAGTAAATTCCAAAAAACTTGTGTGATATACATCCTTTGTCTCTTCTAAAGCTTCACAAATTGAGAGTCACAAGTTTCAATGCCCTGTATCTAGATTCTACATGCAGTTGTAAGAAGTCAGAGGCAACACATTTCATTTAACAAAAAAAAGTATATATCTGATGCTGTTATTCTCATTCCTGAATTTCTCTTGTAAATTCATTCCATTCCATATAAAATACACACACAAAAAAAAGTTTTCCAAATAAATTCTAATAAAGAGATTAAGAAAATGCAACATCGAACTTTGATATTTTGCTGATTTTGCATAAAGAAAGGAAGAGAAGTCCTCTTGTTATATAGTTGGATGAAGTTGTAATATCTACTTATGTATCTTAAAATTAAAAACACATATTTTTTCCTTGAAAATAACATCATTGCAAAAATGAAATATTCAAATATTTCCTTACTTCTTTTTTTTACCTATTACTTCCTATTGACTGCCTAGAGACATTTACATGAAATACTTTTTCCACAAAAAAAAGATTATTATATCAATATATATTTATACGTACTACAATTTTAAGTTAGCCTAACTTTAAAAGTTTCAACAGACTCTTTCTGTAACCAGAATTACAAAATTACAAATATTTTATGCAAAACTCATCTAGATGAAATCAAGCAGATTTTTAAGTCAAGTGGGAAGGCCCATAATTTGGACATGTATCTTATAAAAGTCATCTAGCGTCTTGTCCGCTGACTACTTTATACACTGATGTGCTATGGTAACATTATAACATGCATTCAGGGGCGGTTTTTAGGCACATCTTGGCATTGGAACTTGGTAGTCTTCTTCACACTGAATCAGGCTATATTTCATTACTAATTATTCTTCTACAATGCAAATGTCATTTGATATGGCTGGGACTAAAAATTATCCAAACAGTATCAGGTTCTTCCCCATACAACAAGGAAACAGACCAATGAGGCCTAGTCTCATTCATGAGTCTGAGAAGAGTGTATTCCTATTTTTGTTCCAGTGTTTGTAACTTATTAAAATGTTAGTTCCCTTTTTATTTGGTCCTTAAAGATATGTCAGGTTGTTAACATTTCAAAGATGTCCTTAACAGATCTCCTAGACTTTACCAATTTATTTTGCAAGCAGTCATAAATGAACCAGATTTTGAAATCTATCATTTAATCGACAATTATGGAAAAGGCACTATTTTTTTTACGTCACTTCAAAAATTTTATACCATGTACGCACACAAAAAGATTATACTATTTTATAATAAAAAAAAAAACTCTTCAAAGAAATACATAGCCATCATGATTTAGCCTCCAAACAAGATAGCATAGATTAAGTTTTCGGTTTTGATCACACTGTAAGTCTGGCATTCAGCCCTAATTATGGTGGTCACAATGTTCAAATTAGGAGAGAAGATATTGATACCATTCCCCCTCCCCCTCTTCCATATTTCTGAATGATGGAAATACAATTGGTATGCATTTGAATTTATACTCTTGAAAAAAAAATTTCTATGGCTCAATAGTAAAAAAAAAAATTAGTGAGAGAGCTGACAAGATCCAACTCATTGTGACCATTTTCAAGTCATTAAAAAACTTCATTTAAACAAAGAAAAAACCAAAACAAAATATTTATGATTTAATACCTAAGAATGCTAGTGCATAATACAATTTTTTTTTCTTTAGTTTGTACGTCGAAGTGAACATTTAATGTGAACAAGATTTTGTATGAAAACAAAACACAAAAACAAAAACAATTGAGAATGTAGCTTTTCAAAATTAAAAAAACAAACCCTCAAGCAATGAGCATAATCTATTTGAAAGCTTAACTTAAGAATGAAATAAGAAAACTTGCCTCTTTGAACGTTTTAAATTGAAACAAATTCTGAAGTTCCCTTTTTCATAAATTGAATTTTTGTGTGAGTGTATGTGTATGTGTGTGTTTTATCCATCAATTATTAATTTTGAACCTTTCGGAGTTCTATATTTGAATTCAACAGCAACAACTGCATTGCAATAAGTTGCTAATGAAGCACTTTGTAGTCTCACTAAAGGATGAAAGTAGATTACATGGATATCATATACTGATAAAGTGAAAGAGGAGATTCTCATGTTTTTCTGTTCCTCATATCAGAGCTTAAGAAAAGGTATGTATGTAAAAATGCTTATACATGAATAGTAGAATACTGCTTTTAAACTTTGAAAATAACTGACCTGCTGCCTTTACAGCTTAAAAGACATTGACAAAGATTGAGAAAGCTCTTGAAAGATAATGACAAATTTCAATCCATCAATAGTCAAATTCATGCAACACACGTCCATGTAATTCTTCCAAAGTGTAGAAATTACATGTACTTTCTTTCTTAGTGACATAGGCACCTATGACTTTGTGAGAGAGTCACAGTTTTGATGGGTGCTACATTTGCACACAGATTATTTTACATCTCCACATCAATGAATGGTAACATAACAACAAAACATGAGATTCATGCTAAAGAGGTAGGTTAACTGGCTTGCCTTGCGACCAGCTCTAATCAGTCAGAGACTCAGATATCACAAATAATTCACATCTGTAATTCTCCTTTATTAAGCCTTCAATCCATGGTAAAAATCTCGAAAGGGAAGTGCAAAACATTTTCATGTACAATAATATAGCACTATTATATGATTGTTTTCAAAACTGACACACACACACACACACACATATATATATATATATATATATATATATATATATATATATATATATGTATCCCTCCCCCCATTATATCTGATCTCATGCCATCTAAAGTAATGTCCATAATACTCAGCTTCTGATCAGACAAATTTCTGATTGTTTCATTGAGGTGGTTTTGCATTTTACAAGGCTTTTGATTAATATTTTTTTTATTAAACACTTTCCTAAGAAGCTCAATATAACCTTCACCGCCACTTTAAAACTCCTTTACATTCCTCAACAAATGCCTTTTCTTTATTTCTGTCTCACTGGCTTGTTAATAAAATACTGGATTCTTGGTTTTAAAAAAAAATTTTTTTTCAAACCCAGGCTCCAAAGGGACCATATCAATTATCATTCAAAGGGTAAATAAGCCGTGACAGCAGATATCCCTACACACAATTTGTGGTTGAAAAACAAATCTTGATTAAAGAATAAAGGTCACTAGGAGAATTACAGCTTCAAGTGGATAACAGTAGCACAAATAGCCAGTGGCAGTAAAAGTTAAGAAGAATATAGATTGTATACGTTATGTCTATAAATTTCTCTTTTCCAGCACAGATTTATTTGGTTTGAAAAGGTATGCCACATTGTCATGCAAATCAAGAAGCTTACACCATCCAATCATAAAGTTTTGATACAATAATTTTTTAGCAAAAGATAAGGTGGAAAAATATATGAATTCTCAGTTACCAACATAAAATAGCACATGATTGCATTAATGCAAATACACTGTATCATCCAAAAAGTACTGGTAGACTGCATGTTACCAAAAGTTTTTATTACTAACTAATCTCATGATCAGGTTCTTAAAGCACAAAAATATCAAACACCTCAAATAGGTAATAAAATGCAGTAGATTATGATAAAACAGGGTAAGCATATTGGACTTGAGTAAGGTCTCCATCTGTTTTGCTCTGAGAGTTCATTGCAGGTTGTAGTAAGCACCAATGTATTGACAGGGAGTGCCAGATATCTCATTCAATAGACTACCAGGTTTGAACCCTGGCTTGGGTTATTTGATAGTAAGCTTGGATCACGTCCAATTAGCCCTATCCTAAGGCTTGTCAGGAATCTAAGTTTCAGTGACTGTAGAGATTACTACGAAGTTGTACTTAGTTGTTGCTTCTGGGCTTAAAATAAGCAGTTGCATTCTCTGTTTCAAGCACTTGCTGCAGAGCTAATCGCCCATAGATGGTGGGAGATAAAAAAAAAACCCACCAATCAACCATAACTAAAGAGAGACAGATATACATGTACAGAGGTGAGAGTTGTGAAATTTGCTTTGGTTATTGCAATAAAGGTGCCATTTTTACCACACAAAATGTGGCAATAAACAGTTGATGAAACAGAATTTGAAAATAATAGTGAAGAATGGATAAGGTTAAAAATATAGAGAAAGAGGTTTATGGAGATAAAATTTTAAAAAAATGTATACATTAATTCTGTTGCAAAATTACTATTCTTCATCAAAAACTTTCCCTTATATAAAAAGAGAAGATGTATAAATGCTAGGTTAAACTTTCCAATTCCCCTATTTCTTATCCACATAACATAAATAAATAAAATGCAAATAAGGAAATCACACTGTTACACCATGACCTAAAATTTAAAAAAAGGCTGTTTCTAAATTGTTTTCTTCTCAGATTAATAAATACTTCCCAGCTTGAAACTGAAAACTGCTATACCAAAGCATATTCAACTATTATTTAAAAGCCTTAATGTTACATTGGCTTTTTGGAACTAAGTACTGGCAGGCTGCAAAGACTATGCATTGCTTAAACTCAGATCATCTATTTTACAGACGCAATGACTGAGAAAGATGAAAGTGAATAACTTTCCATAAGCAACTGCAAAATGTGTAACAGTCAGGATCTGCCAAGTCAAGTCTCAATACATTTTTCTAGTGCATAAGTTGAAGCAATTCCCTTTAGACTACCAATATGAAATAAAGTTAATTCATAGCTAAAATAGACAAATAAATGCGAAGGAAAACTATACATTATCTTTTGAACAATCCTTGAAAACTTTGTGCATAAAAAATAATATCACACAGCCAGACAATTACAATTTTCTTACTTGACATGCAAGAGCTAAAAACCAATCAGTTTAATATTACAAAATGCAGTTTGGCTCTTTAGGCCACCCCACTGAAAAACCATACCTTTCATATAATATGACTGGTGGCTAGGGAAGACAATTATTATTTTCTTCTTCGAGTTCAAGTTCAAGACACTTAATCAATAAAACAATTAAAATCATAAAAAAAATAAATGAGTATATATATTAAAGTTGTGTACGTAGAAACAGTTTTAACAGAACATTACTCAAAACAATTTTCACCTTTCATTCTCCTACCCTGATTAAAAAAAGGAAACGTATGGTTTCCAATATCTAAGCTTATTTTCTTTTAGAGAAATTCACATAAGTCTCAAGTGTTCCTCAGAGACCTGTGTAGCTTGAAAAAAAAAATAGGAATCTAGGAACCTTCTTCTCACATGATGAAATTTGAAAATAACTAAGGTAAATTAATCTCAAAATGTGTCCTATTTGACGCTCTAATTATTATATTCTAAAGCATTTGCATATTTACTTTAACTTGTTCAAGACAAAAAGCAAATGATTTAAAAGCAATGTTAGCTGTCTATTTTTTCCAGTCAGGGAACTTTTAAATCAATCATCAATGACAATTACAGGTGCACTTGCTGTAGCTTGGGAGTCTGAAAGCAAACAAACATTAAAACATGTTTATTGTTTAGCTGAGTTCTAAGTATTTCAGCACTCAATTATTCAGACAAAGCCATGACTAAACAGAGATTCTCTTTGCAACAAATGTAAAGAGAATACAATTTTAAAATTTTAAACTTTAGTGAGACACTAATTTTATGAATAATACATGCATATTATTGCCCGCATATAATTTAAATCAGGTAAAAATGGACCAGTACTCGAATTAAAGAATTTATGTTAAGGATCCTTTAGGGAAGGTGAACCATATAATTAAGTAAACAATAAGAAAAATATATAACCTTCAGATTAAGAGGTTCACTATGCTTGCCTACTTGGGAAATTCAGTTGTTGCTGTAAACAACTAAACAGCATGCAGAAGAAGAGGAGGAGAAAGTTATGCCCTCGTATAAACGAGAAATTTGTATTAGCAGTCTTTTTTTTCCCCCTATCATTCACACCATAATATAAAATCCTTTAGAGTAGCTTTGTGAACTGGGTTGGACATTTTCAAATCACTGTGGCTATATGTATATGTATATGTATATGTGTGTAATATATTCATTTAAAATGATTCTTTTCTTAACCATACCAATACATGATTTCTAATGACTTTTGACGTACTTGGATTGGAAAAAAAACAAGTAGAATTCTAAATATATCAGATATCAACAATAGATCTGATATTTTAAGCTAAATGATGCAAATAGGAAAAGAAATTGATTAAAATTTTCCAAGATTCCACTGACTTGATGTAGTAAGATAAGCAAATAAAAGGGTAAATTGCTCTTGGTGCAAAATATAGCCGTTAACCAAAATTCTAAGTTGTGCAATACAATATTTAATTTATAAACACATTTCAAAACAGGGTAATATGCTAAGATAAAATTATTTGAGGATCAAAAGTCATTTTGGTTTAAGAGTGTTTTTCTGATAAACATTGGAGCTTCAGGCATATAAACTGAATACACTATAGTTTGAATTTTACTCACCGCCATTAGAGGGCTCATGTCCCTTGCCATGCTGTAGTTTTTGCACAACACTTTCCAACTTTGGCAGTGCATATTGCTTGGGTGGTGGACCTGAGGGTGGAGTATTCTGACTTCGTTTTGATCTTTCTGTAGTGCCAGAGCTGCTCACAGAACTTTGATTTATGTTGGAGCTTTTATCTGCACTTGCATTTTTGGTAAACATATAGTTCAATTGGGGAAAAAATCTATCCAGATCATCAACTGCAATGATTTTATTGCATTTTAGTTTACTAACTGGTAGGTTGTAGTACTGGACAAAGGCTGCTTCCTCTTCAGGCGTGCATTCAAGAAGATTAATCTTTAATATGACTTGCAAGACTTTAACAAACTCCTGCAAGGGCACTGCAGGAAAATAAAGCTTAGACACTGCTTCAACAAGACAAAATCTTCCTCTCCTGGAAGGTGTGTCTATGTGAAGACATGATATGCTTTTTCCATTGACAAGACAAGCTAATATCTTTTGCTTTAAGTCAGATTTTATGACGTTGTTACTGCCACCTGCAGAATTAGCTGGGTGAGGTGGAACATCATGTGACTGCCGCCTTGTTTTATTGTTAACACCACTGTTGGTTTTGGGCGACTCTCCACTACGTCTTCTCACCCCTTGTTGAGAATCTCCTATCGGGCCCCTTTGGCCTTGCAAATCAGTTCTTGCAAATAAAGAGCTATTGAATTGATTGACTCCAAATGCCATAGAAGATGGGGAAGTATACTGAGAAGGTGGAGGTGGAAGACCAGTGCTTGGAGGAGGGTATCTTATCATTGGTCCAAAATTATCTCTCTGTGCAGGTGGACCAGTAGATACCCTTGGTGGCATTCCCATGGGTCCACGGAAAATAGGGTGGGCCAAATCTGGGACAGATGACGGATTTTTATTGGGATAAATGTTGTTCTGAGGCACACCTTGTCCAGGAAACAATGACGATGGTGGATCAGGAGTTATAGGTGGGGTTTTAGGTATGACTGAGGGGTGGTTGTTGTTTGCATGTGCAGGAGGTGGTGGTCGAGGCATCATGTTCCACATTGATGTAGGTATTCCTCTGGGTGGTAATGTATTGACATCCAACATTTTAGTTTCTGGTAGCAATGGCCTGGGTCCCATGGGTCTCAGGGCATCTATACCAAGACTGGCCAATGGACCAACAGGTGAAAACATGGCAGCAGCTGCAGCCTGTGAAACTTGAGCAGCAGAGACAGCAGGTGGTAACATGAGATGAGGGGGAGGATAAGCTGGATGTCTGGTGAGCTGTGGCATAAAAGGATTGCTGTCAATTTGCCCTGTCATGAGGTCTTGACTATTGGAGTGAGAAAATGGTGTGTGAATATGGGGTGAGGGAGATTGAGGAGGTTTTAGCAATGATTGAGACTGGGGTGCTTGAGTCATTAGCAGGTTAGATGAAGGTTGGCCAGTACGTGGATCAATATATCTGGCATGCTGTAATGGATTCTTGAAAGGCAAGTCAAACAATTGAACCTGGCATCTCTGGAGAACTTCTGCCATGGATATCAGCCGAGTATTCTTGCCAAAGCTGAAGTCAAAACCAGCAATTTTACATGCCTCGTTAAGCATTGCACACTCCTGCGGAGTTGGTAACAGACCATCAATTCCAGCATTGTTTAGCAAACCAGCAGCATAAACTATCACTGAAAGGGGAACTAGCCTAACTTGCTTCCCACCATCAAATCTTAAAATATATGGAGAAACAGTATTATTTATTTGAATCCACCCACAAAAGTGAGATAAATCACTCTTAATGTTTGTAGATGTTGTGTTACTTACAATTTCACCACCCATTTTAGCTAAAACTTCTGCAGGAAAAGTTTTCTTAACAAGTTTAAAAAAGTCACCAAATTCATCTAAATCCACAATCAAATCCTTTGTGGTAAATGGATTTTGCCCATATTCAAAATCACAATGATCTGTATTAATTTCATTCAGTAGCTTTGACTCAGCTTCGGTGATGAAATGACTAACAAGAGGATCTTTCTTGCCAAGCTCATCAGGAAATGTGTTGGGATACTTACTAAGGAGTTTCCTATCTACAATTCTAACAGAAACAAACTTCTTCCCTTTGCGAAGGATGTATGGTATGCTGGTGTTATCAACAGTTTCCCATCCAAAAATTCCCTTGGCACTCTCACTGTCAATGGGATCTTCATCTTTTTTCTCATCCTCTTTATTTTGAGAAACCTCATTATTCGGGTTTTGAATCGGCTTGCTGGGTGGAAGTTTTGGTACTGGTTCAGATGGTGTGGGTTGAGTTTTTTCTTCTGTATTCTCTGATGCATGGTAGGGCTCGGGCTTTACCCGTACTGAAGCTTGAGACCCCTCCTGTTTCATGAGAAGAATATCAATAAAGAAATTGATTATCATCAGCATCTATAAGTCTTCATGAAAGTTGTGGGCAGAACATCATTCAAATTTTCAATAGATTTATTTTTTTCAAATAATACAAGGTCTTTCCATGTTGCTCAGCGAGAATCCACTTAAAGTCAATATCTTTAAGTTTAAGAGAAAAACTCTTGCTTAAACTGAACTCTTGTGTGGTCCCATTTTGTATTTCTGAAAAATTTTTTCAATGGTTAAAGTCAACGAATGGTTCCTGTTCTGAGGTGTTGACTTTATCCAGATTCAACTATACTATTCTTCAGTTCTCCATAATATAAAATTAGATGTATTTCCTAACTTCTGTTGAGAATACTGTAAATGTATAGCACAAATATAGAGCTCAAAAGTTTTTACTTGGTTGGGACATGCAGCTTGCAAGATGACTAAAATTGACAACAACAAAAAGTCAAAAGTTTTACGCAAAATAGTTACTTGGCAGGTTACATTAAATTAATACGCTGTCCTGTTATCACGTTTTGAATATTCACAAAGTACAGAATTATTTCTGCAACAGAAACATTCTCAGAAATGCCATAAGCAGTGGGAATTAAACTAAAGTGTATAAAAATAATGGATATTTAATTATGATGACCATTAGTTCTTTCTTTGGATGGTTGAAGTGGATTATCAATATCATTACAAATGCAAATGTAATTTATAATTTGACCTACCTCCATGTGTTGCATCTAAATCAACTTAAGTCATCTCACTTTGATATCCACTGTCCTGTAAAAAATAAAGCATAGTACTTTCAGTTATTTTTTAGAACTGAATTCAGATGGGAAAAAAAAGCAGATTAAGTGGGGGAGGGGAAAAGCACAAGTCCTGGCACACCTGATTCTTAGTCTGAACAAGCTACTTTCTTGAGTTCAAGTTCTACAAATAATCAAGTACAGTGTGCCAGTATTATCAAATGAATAGCTGCACTTTGATGAATAAGATGATTGAAGCAAGAAACAGGTTGACCTAAGTTACATGCACTAGGCTTGTTATTTTCCATAGCTTCAGCCTGTGTATGGCCAGATCAACCTTCAGGTTACAAATTTCGGCATTGAACTTACAAGAAGATGGAGAATCAATTGATTTTTCATAATTTACAGAAATTTGTTTATTTAATGTTACAAGTGTTTATCCCTGTGTTGTCAGCTGTGGTATGTCATTAAAAAGTAACAAGTCATATGAAGCTTACAATAAAAAAAAATCGTTTTCACAAATATGTCGCTTGATAAATGGACAGTGGTTTCCCAACTTTTCTTTTGCTCAATTCTATTTAAGAAATTTTAAAAAACATGATTTGAAAAGTTTTAAAGTTGTTGCTAAATTATTAAAGTTATCCAAAATATAGATCAGTATTTTTTTTTAAAAAGGTCTCACAAAAAGTCATGATGGCTCTTATTTCATTGCAAATTCTATTTTGCATTAAAAAAAAAAAAAAAACTTGTATTCACGAAATACAGGTACCCAATTTCTTTAAAAGTTGATCTAACTATAGAACTTTGAACTTGCATAGGGCAAATCGCAGACAGAATATAATTCAAGTTAACTCATACTAATATATGCTGTTGCCAAAAACAACTACCAATGTGAATGGCAATTGGTATTATTTAATATTGAATTACAGATTTGCGCTTATAGCGCAAGTGTGTACGACTGAGAAAGTTATTTTAGTTTCATGTGGAGATCTTAGATGTTTGATTTATTTTTTTCAAATATATCACTTGTATAACTTGGTTTTAGGGTTTCTAAAGCCTTCTGATTGGGGAATGTTGGTATTTTATATTAAGATTTGATATGACCCTACTAACTTTCTTACACAGTTAAATTTCTTTCTTCGGTAAATTGGCAGATATCAACCCAACTCTCGTTAGTCTTCACAGTTGAATGTTTCTCGACGAATTCGAAACTTGTAGTGTAATACTATTTTAGAGCTTGCAACACAAAAATGCTTATAATATCTTGAAAAGGATTTATTTGTGGCGAATAAAACCTTCATATTCGTGTTCAGCATATCAAATTCATTTTAAAATACAATTTTAAAGCTTAGACTTAGAGTGAATTGGGCCGATAACTGCAATAATACCCTTTCTTTTTTATTACCCACAAAAAAAATCAAGTCCAATCTTTTTATATGCCTGATCAAAAAAAGACCTCTTTAGTGTGATAGAGGTACCATACCTTTTCGGAAGTCCTTCCCGTTTCAGTACCTATCTATACAGTAAAAATGCACTTTTCTCTCCTCTTTTAATTGATGAGCTCCTAGATCCGCACTCTTAGTCTTACACCTTGTTTACATCAAAAAGTTATCATGGATTCTAATATGGATGTATCTAAAACCCATTTAGCGTTGATCTTATAGACCCCCAGTAGATCTAATTTAGATTTAAAAGATAATGACATGAGAAAAAAATGTGGATTGTGTTGCAACATGGTAAATTCAATCACTAAACACTCCCTTAGTATAATCCATGTCAGTGATGTAAACAATCATGTATCAAAAAAACAGTAAAAGTGCCCCTAGATCTAAATAGTTTTGGAGCCTTGATTTGAGATGGATTCTTGATCTTAGGTGTCATGATAGTGGCGTATTTATCAGTATTCTCTAGAGACATGTAGATCTAGATCTAGATCTAGTAGTAATCCCTCAATTCATGTTCACTGGATCTAAACTTCAGATTTTGCACTAGATCTAGATCTACAACATCTCATAATCTAGATTAGACTACTGATTCTAGAGGCCTAGAGCTGAAATAGAGCTAGAAGGTAGAACTAATCTAACTAAATTCCTAAAAATCTTCATTACAGTTATAGATTCTAAATGACTTGTACCAATGTATGATAGTGGAACTCGCTTTGACCCACTTTAATCATAAAAAAATGCTCTTCACCTTTCTTGCAACAGGGTCAATGTGTGATAGTTAACTCATTCACCTGGGTGTAGTATTTTTGTGTCAAGTCTTGAGATTCAACTATGATTATATGAACAGTCTACGATCTTAGAGAGCAGTCCAACCAGGGAACTGTGAGCAGCCAAGCAGCCAACAGCCATGGACCGTTGCTGGATCATCACAACTAGATTTATCGACTTAAGGTGCTAACAGAAAGTTTGGCCATTGATAGATTGCTATTGTGTGTAAGAGATAGGAGAGATGCAATAATATATATGCCTGTTTTAAAGTGACATTAAGTTCTTGAAAAATATACCCCTCTTCCAGAATTCATCCAAATACAGCAAATCAGATAGTCATCGATACAATTAATTAGGAACATCGAAAATTTGTTTCGTTCTGACCAGTAAATATTACTTATTACCTCCCCTACTATTAATATTTTGACGGAAGTAGCATAATGTTACTTTTAATACTAATAAGAATAGATTTTGGGTACCGTAACTCATTTTGTAAAATCCAAATCTACTGTATTTACTGATCTTTTTCAACATTCATTATCATGTAGGTTAAAGCAGCTGCGCGACTTACAATTCCTGCAAGACAGTGCACTTTCATGCACTTAATGCTAAAGTTCACAGCTTTCTAGTAAGCGTTTACAAGGATCTTAAAAAAACATATTGAAAAGTACAGAATTCGTCGATTTTCTTTATTGTCATTTAGTTTACATGTGGCAGTTTGTCCTTTGCTGAGAAATAATAATAATAATAATAATAATAATAATAATAATAATAATAATAATAATAATAATAATAATAATAATAATAATAATAATAATAATGATAAAAAGAAATAAAAATAAAAACCCACTCCGGTACCGTAGTAGATAAAGTTCCCATCTTTTCCCGAGCTGAAGCTGCAGATACCCAATCCGAAAAAAAAAGGAAATAATACGTCTTACTTTAAAAGTATCATGTCTATCAATTATGATGTTGCAGATAGTTTTTCTTGCTCAGGTATTTTGTTCAACACCTCATGAGCAGTACCAGAAAGGAATTATTTCCGTTTTTTTTTCCATTGTTTTGGATAGTTCCCAAGAAGGCTTTAATGGGAAGTGCGAACAGTCATTGAAAGGGTATAGACGGAATAAGATTATAAGTAGGCATATGCTTAAACATTCGGGTATTTAATTGTCATTGAGGATATTAGATCGAACTAGACAACGGCCTTTTTCTTGACTATGGATTGTTTGACCAGCAGCTATTTTAACTTTTTTAGCAATGATGAAGCACTAGAAAGTTTAGGTGCTCATTTAACAAAACGAGTTACGTGGTTTTGAAGAAGTTGAAAGATGTTTTTTGTTCGATATGCATTATGTATTATAAAATATTTTTAAACAAAGAATTACTGTAATCGAGTTTAAAAACGAAAAAAAAAAAGAGACACGAGCTTTTATGCAACTTCTTCAAAGTTCAATCATTTTAAATCTCAAATGAGCAATTTTTCTTTAGATAGCAACATTTTATGAGGTATGAAAAAATATATAGATCATAGGCGGACTTATTCATCAGTTTATAGTGAAGTTTTTAATTTCTAGGAGACACACCCATATTCTAGTAGCTTACTATTGTCAATTATAATATGAACTGACTTTAATTTGGCATTTCTGCAGCACGATATTTTCAGTCAGTTCCTTATTCATTTTGGCTTATTCTCAGACATTTACATGTCGATATCGTCAGTGCACTTAGAAAGTTTGTCAAGTTTTATAGAGTTGATGTTCTAACTTGATGTAGAACAGTATACATGTATGGGTTTCATCACCATCATTACGTATAAAAAATTATGATTGCTAATTATATCGGCTAGAGGATAAATGTACATTGAGTAGATAAGCTGCTATAAAGCTGTGCCTTTGCATGACTAGAAATTTCATCAGAACACGTGATGTCTAGTATCACTTTTAGCTGTTGGGCAGATAGGTAGAATTTCATCGATTTCTTTGCAAACGCTCGAAAAGGACAGCGTGATGTCGTGATCAAACGTGACGAATGCAACAAAAAAAATTCGCATGGTTAGCAATGATAGAATGCCATTACTGAAGCGGTAAGCTTAATTTATCATACAGGCCTACAAATTCAACGAGTGCCGTTTCAGTGTGGCGACCAGACTAGTCGGTGGACTGATTTGTTTTCCCATGTTTTTTGTTGGTTTTTTTTTTTTTTTTTTTGTAAAAAAAAAAAGGGGGGAGGGGTGTTTGTTTGTTTTTATCTATTTATTTATTTAATTGCGAAACATATAGTTTAGTTAGTTCGTGGTAAGTTTGTATACTTTTTGTCGGTTATGTCATAAAACCCCTCAAAAAGCTCTTGAGATGGATAAATCGAAGAAGTCTTTTCTAATATGCCCTTAAATGAAATACATTTAATGCGTCCTATTTTCCCGGAAAGTCGTTCGGCATGTCTTATTATCCGTTTTTGTATGAGATAAGAAAATAATACAAGGAGCACTTGATTTAGAAATAGCAGAACGAAGGTGTTTCTCGAGGTGGCGGCAAATTTGTTAAGAAAATATTCTTCAGAAGAAGAGCGTACATACGTTTGTACTACGATGAAAAGAGTAACATATACAGTGGTCGGATCGTCCCCAGATCAAAAAACCGATAAATTTATTTCGATTGAGCCTCTGATTAGTGCAGTAGTAGGTCTTGGTGGATGGAAACTGCGATGGACTCTTTTAAGCTATGATTACCCAGAAGACTTTTTTTTTTTTTAAACTTTTTCGCAAGTTTTTTTTTTTTTTTTTTTTTAATAGACCTCAAAATCGCAAAACTGCAGATACTTTTAGAAGTGTCAGATTTTCAAAGAATTTGTTGTATCCGCAATGAAGTATATGAAATCGGTTTTATTTTTTTTTTCTGTAGTAAGTTCATCTGTACATCCATGGGCAAAGACTGGCAGAGTTGAATCATGGAGGCTTCTACTTTCAAGGTGCAGGCTACTGAGTTGCAAGCTTAGAAGATGAACTCGGTGTCAATTTAAACGCAAGACGATAATGATACTATTGCAACAGCAGCACAGAAAGCGTCGAATTTGCTAGACTATACGGATATGGTAAAAAAATCTGGCTTTTGCCGGAATTCAGAAAACTTCGACGCAAGAGAGTTTTCTGACTCAGTTTACGACCTGAGGGAAAAAAAAAAAAAGCAAAGGAAAGAAAAAGAAAAATCCACACCTTCCGACTGAACACGTTCGTTGAAAAGTAAAATCTCGGATCCGTTGCGTCCATCCGTTTAAAGAAAGGAAAAAAAAAATATAAGCACAGACCTAGCCCAAAAGAGCACCGTGAAACGCATACACATTTCCGTGAGACCCAGACCCCCTGGCAAAGCTCTCGCCTTTTGCTCCAGTCTGTTGCATCTCATGATGTGATGAAACGAAATATTTCCAGACAATTTTGACAAGAACCACTTACGTGTATAACTATGTCTTCGATCAAACTTTACAATGTGTTCCTATCTTCTTATGTCCTACTTGTTTCCTAATCTTTCTCTACCGCTGAGTCATTCTCAATAAAATTATTGGGGGCACCTCGTTTACTGCCAGGTGCATTCTGCATGAAGGAAAAGTTGAAATTTGGGGATTGGGGGCAATCAGAATGGTGTTGGTGGCTGCATGGGACCAGTATGCACACACCGATCCAATTACTCACGTTTGGAAATAATGTTCCATTAAGGTGGGTGGGTAATGGATCCCAGCCGCGGGTCCTGTCCACTTCTTGCTCTTGTCCACGTCGTACACTATTGTTTCATGAATTAAAAAATCGCGTCAATATTAGTAAGGGCTATCCACAATTTGAGAGAGAGAGAGAGAGAGAGAGAGAGAGAGAGAGAGAGAGAGAGAGAGAGAGAGAGAGAGAGAGAGAGAGAGAGAGAGAGAGAGAGAGAGAGAGAGAGAGAGGGGGGGGGGATTCTGTAATCTTAATTTAACATGTTTTGGCGCACATGAGCAGGGCACATCCAAATAATTATGTTGGAAGCTGTCTGGAATAATTTTCAGGTACCAGTTGACAAAAAAAAAGCTGTGTTGGTAACCGCAAAAAATAGAGTCTGCAGTTTTCATTGTGCATCCTGCGCACCATGCAAAAAAAAAATGTGAATAGGACAAGCTTCGAATGTAGAGCGAACTCGTCATCTACTGCTGTGGTATTACAGTCTCGTGTTACAGACAAAGCGGTGGATGGTATGAAGCTATTGCTGGAAGGTGAAATGGGAGACTATTGTTCCGAGGGAGGAAGGCGTGTCGCCTGGTATCCGAGAGGTACAGAGCAGTGTCACAAACCCCCAGTGTATTCAGTCTTGCAAACTGGCCAGTGGGCTGGCCAGATATACATAGCTGTTATACTGTAATAGAGTCGGAGAGGAGGAGTAAAACTGTACACGGGCTATGTGATCTCCTCTTTGACTATGGTGTGGCGGAAGCATGGGAGATCCTGAGATATCTTGGCTCATTTTGCCGTCCTGAATGACCTGACTATAATTCCCTCTTCTACCTTATGATAGGTATGCCGCCATGTTGTTTTGTTCAGATTTTGGTTTC
This sequence comes from Elysia crispata, assembly GCA_033675545.1. Lineage (NCBI taxonomy): Eukaryota > Metazoa > Mollusca > Gastropoda > Plakobranchidae > Elysia > Elysia crispata. The sequence continues at coordinate 90,720 of JAWDGP010007346.1, forward strand.
TAGAACTATATGTTAAATCACAGTGGCTTATTTCAGCCAGAATCTGACACTTTAGTTTGGGCCAGCCTATGACTCCTGAAATGCCCTTAATTGAATCGTTCTGCCCAGTGGAGCGAGATAATTGCCTCTAGGTGGCTTTTTTTTCCGTAACTTGGCAATTTCCGAGATTTATGTCTTTTTTTTTTTTTTTTTGATCGTTTTCTACATGGATTTAGTCTATGAACTAAACTTTTTAATCCCATTTGTTTGATATTGAACTAGTATGTTGTTTTCTTGGCTTTATAACGATACAAGTTTTACTTGAGAAACAAGGTAATTTGTTTATTTAAATACTTATATATAGGTGTATGTATTTCTTTGATTTTTTTTAGAACCTTCTATTTAACAATAAAATCAATGATTTTCTCCAATTTTTTACGAGTTAATTTTAAATGAATAAAAACCTTATATTTGTCTTAATTTCGTTTTAATGGAAGCAGCAAAATTTTGTAAGCAGCCTGGTAAATAGCACATCATGTGAGAAAAAGAACCTTGTCATGGCAGCACAATAATGCAAGTGACAACTTAAAAAAGTAACTAATATGAATTTTTTTAAGCTGCCACTTTCATTATGAAAAGAAAAATTGAGAACCAATAAGTGCGGTTTTTTTTTGACATACGACTTTCTTTTTTTTACGTAATTAATACTGTACTAGAAAAAAATTGACTGATATTTGGTGCTAGAATCTTCTAATCTCAGATATTTTCTTAAATCTTTGGCTTTGCTCATTGTGTATATTAATTAAACATATTTTTGGAGAATAGATTTGTCAGAACATTCATTCAAGTGATTAAATATTAACATTAGTTTACATTTCATTCCATCTAGCTTCCTTGAAAATTAAAATGGAAAGGTCAGACCATAATTATAGAGTCGAATCATTCTACTTACATTAAAGACCTTTGTCGCGTTTTTTGGACTCAAAGTTCAGACAAAAACACAAAGACTTTCAAAGAGAAGTTTGCTTCAGTGCATTGATCATTCTGAAAGCATTTTGTTACTCTTTCATGTTAATGTAATAAAAGACACAGAAATACATGTACATTCTCCCTCACTTTGTGATAACTGCTATTATAAATTATGCACTTTGAACGAAAGCCTTTTTTTTTTACAGATTTCACTTTGAAATCAACACTTGAAGTAGCATGTAAAAACGATCATATAATGTGTGCATAATTATGATGACAAACTTTCCTCGACATAATGTAGGTTGTGCTCTCATTATAATGCCCTTAGCCGGCCTGGCAGGCCGGCAGAAAAAAGGAAAAGCTCATCTCATTTCTCTGGCACTAAAGTAGAACAGAGGAGGACTTTTCTACAGGTAGCAATTCTTCATCTGTTGCCTACCAGACAGTATCCACATTGCTTGAGGATGAGACACAAGACATAGGCGAGCCTCTCACCTCTTCAACACTTGTGAAGAAATGCCGGAGACATATCCTGTGTTGGAAGCAAACCCTGGACCATCTACATCTAAACTCATGGACACAGCAATATCACCCATAAAACCACATTTAACGTTTCAAAAACACACATCAGAAAGTGCGACATCACCAATAAAAAGCTTTGTACATACAATGAAGTCCATTGTCATAATAAAAAAAAAAAAACACAACGAAAAACTCCAGATTCTCCATTAGCACAAGAAGAAGAAAAAATAGCATATTTCTTTGTCAAGAAAATATTTTAGCTCAGTAACGAAATAAAGATATTCTAAAAATAACAACTGGAAGTCAACCATTAATATTTCAGAAATACAAAAACCTAGGGTACCTCAGACAAAGTTAATTCACCTATGAAAAGAAGGCGTACAAAAAATCTAAGAAAAATTCCAAAATTCATTCAGTTAGTTCTCAAGATGAGAGTGAATTAAGGAACATTTTGAAAGAGCTAAAAGAATATTAAAAATCTCGAAAAAATGGCGGAGTAAAAAAAAAATACCAAAAGCTTATGCACCTGCCATTAAATCAAAACTTGTCCAGAGATAAATTCAGAGAGCTGACTAAAACGCGGCGGCCACATCAAACATTCGTAGAAAATGAAAATGCACAAAGAAATTGGCAGAAAGAGTTGTTACCTTAAAACATTATTGTAGAAAATCTGAAGTTCACATGTTCAAAAAGATGACTAAAGAAGAATGTGTAGACAATGCTCCAGCAGTTTTTATTGATATATATTTTCCATCGTTTAGAACAATATGAAAAATCTTAACTAGTTGGCATGGCACAGAGATTTTAGACCTAGCGATGAATGTGGGTCAACGTTGCTGGGGATCATGGACAAGGTAGTCTAAAAGCCACGATCCAAACTATCAACACAGAGAAACCTAATTCTAACTTTAATACATCAATTTTTTGCAATGGCGTTCCAAACAATGTTTCTAATTTGCAAACACAAATGAAACAATACAAAGTTCAAATTAAAAGCCAGATATTTGGCATGACATATGCCTTCGTTTGTTTCTGTGTAGTGATTACCACTTCATAACTGAAATGTTTGGACTCTCTGGCTCTTCAGGAGTCCGCCCTTGTTTGCGGTGCCTTTGAACAAAAAAAAAACAAAAAGAAAAAAAAAACAACAAAAAAACAAACAAACAAACAAACAAACAAAAAAAATTTCAATACTAAGAGATTTGAATCATATTCCTTGTCAAAGAACAAATTAAAATCTTTAGAAGAGGATTATGCTAGCTTTGTCACACATGGTAAACAAAGACTTGGCAAAGCAACAATGTGATAAGACCACAAATATTCCACATCCCTATCACCCATACTTGCATACCGTACTTACATATTCTATTAGGTATAGTTAAAAGACATCACCATCTTCTTGAAAAAGAATGATAAAGTAGATAGACTTTTGCAGAAGATTTAGCTCAAGCCGATACTAAGGACCCACCTTCAATGTTTGGATATTATCAAAGATTTAAGGACGATATAGAGAGAGAGCTTACGAAAAAAAAAAGACTGTATGAAACAAAGCTGGTTTTTCTAGATGAATCTATTGCTATAGTGCAGTACTACAAAATTACCAGACAGCTTGAAAAGAAAATCTACAATTAATTAGAAGACAAAATTGAAAACCTTAGGACAGCTATGAAACCGTTAAGATCAAGATGTGGCCCAGTTTGTAGCAGCTTAGATAAAACTTTAAAGGCACAAAAAATAACAGTTCAAGCATACCATTGGAGATCATAGTCAAACATATATGCCACCCTCGATTAATGATATTATATGCTCCAGCATTGTAGAAAAAAACAAAAGAAAACAAAAAATAAAGTAAATATTATTGCTCAAGCTATTCAAGTTAAATCAGCTTGTAAATCAGCTTTTACCAAAGTTAATTCTCTTTTTTTTTTAGAGTGCGCCAAGTAATCTCACATTGAAACCCTGTAGACAAAACAACAATAGGAAACATCAGAGATATGATATATGTAGATGAATAGGCCTACATGTCCTTTTACAGACTTAACATAAGCAGCAAGATTTTTCCAAAACAGCATTTTTTAGAACATCATGTACAGAGTGGAATGATGGGGATTTGGACTTGGACTGCAAGGTGAGCAAGGACTTGCACTCGTCCATTGGTCAATAAAGAAACTGGAGCATCAAGCTCAAGGAAACCAGCTACAAGTTGTTTTAAGATCACACTTGTTACAAGTGTCTCCTGCTCTCCAGACTCTGTTATCCCAATCAGCCAAGCGGAAAAAAATGAGGGCAACATGCAAATATTTGTGTTTTGGTATGTGTGTGTGTGTAAATACTGTGAAAGAATACACTATGTATAATATGGAGCAATTCTTGGGAAGAAAAAAAATGTTCAATTTTGGTTCTTAAGCCTTAGCAGTATGTGAGTTTCTTTATAATACCAGGGGCAAAGATACCTTCGTAAGGTTTTCACTACAAAGGAACATTACTGGGGCACAAGACCAAATACATGTATCAACAATAATAACTTCCCTACAACTATAATTATATTCTTCTGTTGCCCTCACAAGTTGTTGCTACTCTGAGCATACAGCACCCCACAGAATGACACTATTTCTTGCTAACATCAGTTTGATTAATGGTTTTCAAGCTCTCTAGATAGGGTACTGAACACAGGCCAGAACCTTTTCCCTACAACTTTCCATTGAAATAGTATTTACATAGAATAGAAGCACTGCTTTGACATTGCTGTATTAAAATAATTATGATTCCGATCATTACATGAAAATTAGAGAAATTGTGTTAATGAGGATTTTGTTAATTAATTGTCTGATTATGAGCTGTTATGCTTATGACTTATAAAAACTCACATTTTAAAGTTGCTTAAAAGTACGCTCATTTATCAAATTGTATGTGTTGTCAGCTGCTTAACACAATCTTTCAAATGATACCTTACACGCTGCTGTGAAACAGATTATTATTGATAAAAATCTAATTTAAACGCTTACAGGCAATGACTCCTATTCTAGCAGGGGTCCCAGTGCGTCACGCCTGAACGCACATGGGTATCAGTATCACTCTGCTCAGAAAACTAAATTTTCAGCATTAAACGGCTGTGATTGTGAAGGCCTACGTCTGGAATGGGTCGCTGGCGTGTATAGATTCTTCTTGATAAAGGAAGATTAACGCGTAATGGTGACATTAATAATATATCTTTAATAGTATTTATTCTTGTCAAATTCTAGATTTACATCAGCTCTGGAGAGAATAAAAATTAGCCCTTGTTAAGAGGGGGAAACAAACAAAACATAAATGATCTAAACCCAGTTGCCTTGAATTCTAATATTATGAAATACTTTGAGAGAACTATCTTGCATCATATAAATAATCAAATACCCCCCCCCCCCCCCCCCATGCCTCCCTCCTCCCTCTCTGTCTTTGTTTGTCTGTCTGTCAGTCTGTCTGTCTCTGTCTCTGACTCTGTCTGTCTGCCTGTCTGTCTCTCTTTCTTTCTCCTTGACTACTTACAATCTGCTTATCGGCTTTAACGGAATGAGAAAATGCTCTTCCTCTATTTTAAACTTATATCTTTTCTCACTCTACTGTGAAATCTTGTGAATTTTTCATCTGCATTTAAAACATGTACAATTCAAGCCATCTTTTGGTAAAAAATTTAAGTTGTATAGCCTGAATGTTAGCAAACACATCATCACCTGAATCTCTTGAACATTAATGCGACCACAGAAAGAAAATCACTCGAAGCCGAACTTTTCACAGCCGCCCTGGCAGCCGCTAAAGCTTTGGAAAGTGCTAGTTTGATCTTACATAGATAACTCTGTTTATACACGAGGTTGTTAACTACAGTTGATTCTGAAACCTGCTATAGTGACAGTGTCTGAAAATGGATTGGTCCTCTGACGAAGAATTTTGTCTGATGGACAGTATGTTTCCTAAATTAATTCGTCCAAGGCGTAGATGTGGATTTCACGACATTAACAAGGAGCGGGCATCTTCTGGTGAATACCACCATTTATTCAGACAACTCAAGTAATCTATTATGCCTGCGTACATGAGGATGACTGAGGATACATTTAGGTACATGTGCTAAACAAGATTGAAGACCGCTTTATGAAGACTTGGTGCAGCTGGCATCGGCCTATTCTTCCAGAGGAGCGGCTTGTGGTAACATTAAGACAAGATAGACTACTCACCCACAAAAAAAAAAAGCTGAAGTAAAGTGTTCGTTACTTTAAATGGATAGAGCTAAGTGAGACAATTTCAATAGAGAAGACAGGTTTGTATATCATTCATGCAATAACAAAGAAACATGCAAACAAACGAAAAAATAAACAAACAGATATTCTGGAAATACCGATAAAAGAATTGATGGTCGTTTCTTGGTACCTGACATTTATTAAAGTATTTACCAATCAATCATACAATCGGAGATGATAGTTAGATGCTCACAATGTGTACTTTTGTATCGTATTGAGTTTTCAATGTAAACTGAAATTCTTGATCGGATATAAAATGACTTGAATTTTATTACATTTACTGAAGAAGAGATGAACAATGTACGTATGTATTTCAACTCTGTGGCTAAATAAGTGTGATCATCAAGGTTGTTTCATCTCACCTGTATTGTTTAATCTTTCTGAAAATTGTTGCCTAAGTCATTCAGCAGCCTGCAATTCTCTCTTTAAAATCTCTGATGACACACCCCTTTAAGGACTTATGAGTAAGTTATAAGTAAACATCGTACATACCTGAAGTTGCTTGTAGAGCTCTGCTCAACAATGCGAAACACATAATTTTCAGTTAAATGTTACTAATACAAAACAATGAAACGGTAAACGTACATGTAATTGACTTCAGGAAAAAGAACAGTTCCGACAAGACAATCATTCTCATTCCATAACAATAAACAGATGCCGATACTATATGAGATTCGTTCGCTTAGACTGAATCTCGGATTCGAATAATCTTGGAAGGTGATCATCTACTTTTAAAACACATGATTGAGAAGACAGCACATCTAGAAATTATCACACTCTAGGGTACCGTACTCACTGGCAGTAACAACGCAAGTGAAACACTTGCCGCATCGATAGCGCTGTTGACATCATATTTTCTAGATTATAAACCAGCGACGCCATTATTATATGCCAGACCAAGCAAAGTATAGTAATATGATACCGCACTGCTCTAAATAGGTGAACCATAGGTGACGTTTTTTTAACACTTCATTTTGTTGTCATTTCCCTTTAATAAATCTCTCGAAAAAAATCGTTTTGGAGCTTACAGAACTGATCTCTTACCTCTAAAACAAAAAAAATTTAATTTTACATGTACATGTATATTCTATACATGTATGAGTGTTGAAGGAGAATCAGTCTATCCAAAATTTATAAAAATGGGTGGCAAATACAAAATAATTATCAGTAGCTCATTAGTTTCTTAACACTTTTGGAGCTGTCAGCAAAGACATCATTAGATAGATAAAGCTGGTATGCCGACATATTATGAATTTATTGTTTTTTTTTTTTCAGTGCACAAAAGACTCGAGCTGTTAGCTTCAACGGTAGCCTCGAAATAGAATTAACTTTTGTCTGATGTGATTAAAAAAAGCTCTTACTACTGACAAACTACTTATAATGGTACATGTAGATATGCAATATACATTGTACTTCCATCTTCTGCGACCTTGCACAGTTTTAAAATCTCACTCGACCAGGGAGTGACTGGGGAGATAAAATTAAAGAGACAAACGAGACAAGCCTGTAAGTTGATGGATGCTTCTGATTTCATCGCCTCTGATGACAAGAACAGAGTGGAAGAATGTCCGCCTCGGTATAAAGCTGTTTATCAGAATAACACCCCTAGCCCTACTTTGCTAGGTAGGAAGGTGGATGGGGTGTGTGTGTGTGTGTGTGGGGGGGGGTGTTCAAGTCTTTGATTTGAGTAAGTAGGAATTGTGGTAGAGTATTGAAATTTCTTCAACCTTTAAATCAGTTCTTTGGAACGCGAGATGCAAGTTTTCAGGAAAATCCGACGGTAATTAGGTATTTATTGGCGCTTTTAATGAAACCAAAAGAAAAAAAAATCGTTTGTTTTTCTTCGCTAAAGCTGCATCATGGAGCCGGTTAAAAATCGCTCGGTTATAAAGTTCTTATACTTGCAAGGAAATTCCTCCTTTGATATTTTTCAAGAAATGGTCCAAGATTACGGTGGCAAATGGCCTTTATATAACACTGTGACATACTGGGTAAGAAAATTCAAACCTGGGTTCATGTCGTTAATGGATGAAAATTGTGAAGGGCGCCCACCTTTGTGGTAACTGAAGATGGTGTTACAAATACAATAGTGGAGAAACTGATTCTACAAAATCGATACATATCTGTCAAACAGGTTTTTGTGAAACTGGAATCAGCTTAGACTCAATTGAACCGATTCTCCATAATCATCTCAACACGAAAAAGCTGTCTGGGCAGTGGGCACCTCGCCTTTTGACAGAGTGACTAAAAGAAGCAGAGAGTTGAGTCCTTCAAAACTCTCTTTCGATCAAATTGAGTCCAATGACACATAGGTGTATTTTTAAAAAAAAATGATTACTTAGGCTGAAACATAAATTTATCATTTTGTTTCAGAACAAAAAATGTCCTCCATAAAAACCTTTTTTCTCCTTCACCATATAAAGCAAAAGTGACCCCATCAAGTGGAAAGGTCATGTTGCCATGCTTATGGGATTGTGACGGTATAATTATGACTGACAACCCGGAAAATAGACAAACCATCACAGGTGATTACTATTCGGGTTTGCGGATATTGTGATAAAATTTCGGTCCGAATAGAAGAGAAAAAGCGTGGAAAACTCAATAATGAGGTTCTCATGACAATGCATAACAATACCCTTATTGCGCACATGGTACAACAAGCAGTTCAAACAGCAGAACAGTGCGGCTTTGAAATCCTGCAACACCCAGGTTAGTCACCAGACTTAATCCCTTCATACCTTTGCCCGTTCCCTAATCTAAAAAAATTACTTAACGGACGTCGCTTCCTTGACAAAGAGGACGCCATCGAAGCTGTTGAAGACTGGTAAGAGCTGAAACAGAGTAAGTCACCCCTCACCGTCTCGTCACTATCCCGTCAACGTTTCAGTTAAAAAAAACGGGTTGCGACTGGAAGGCGATGTGCTGGGTGACAAACTGTTTACAGCCGTCCCGTGCCCCATCCAGCGCCGTCGAGCTGTGTTGCGCTGACTTCTATAAGGCAAAACATGAAGGCCCAGATATTGATCATTTTATATTGTTTAAAAAGGAGACTTTGATTGTAACAGTAAGCGAAGGAAATGGTTTCAAAGAATTCACCAGATCAAGCTCATAACAAATATATTGCATGTAGCGAAATGCTATTTAAAAATACTTGCTTCCATTCTTTACAACTGCAATTGTAGATTCACGCCAAAATTAAAGTGAATAAAGATTTTACTTCCACTGCAATGCACATCAGTTCCAACTTCTTCTGCGACTTCCTTCCATTATTTATTTTATTTTATTTTTTTTTTTTTTTGATCATCAATACTCTATTTTGAATAACCACAATCTCCTTTATCATAAATAACTTGTCTTTTCTAACAGCCTCAATCAAACTTACATCCATCGTGCTCGCTTGTCGAAAGATAGAGAAAAAAAAATAAACGGGTCTGCGCTATTTAAATTTAAGTGCAGCACTAAAATAAGAGCTCATCAGAGTCAACCCGTCGCCATCCCGTCGTCGTTTTTCCCACGGCGAAACGACGGATCTAAAATTTGTGCACTGTGAATTGTCTCATACCTATTGGAGTGGCACCGCTTTTCAAACCAGCGTAAACCCGTGCCGCATCCGTGAGTCGACCCGTCGTTTTGCTGGCCGTTTTCTTTTAGTACTGCACTTAAAATCGGACAACGCGGACAGGAATTTTTTTCTCTATATTTCAACAAACGAGCACGGTAGAAGAAGGTTTAATAGAGGCGGTTAGAGAAAGACAAGTACTTTACGATAAAGAGACTGAAAATTCAAATAAGGTATTGATTACAAAAAAAAAAAAAAAAAATAAAAAAAAAAAAAAATTAATAAAAAAAATAAATGGAAGAAGTTGGAACTGATGTGCATTGGAGTGGATTCTATGACCTCATTATCTTCGCTTCCTAAAAGGACGTCTTCGTTATAAACAATATACATGTAATGTGATTAATACATGTAATAATATCTGGGCCGACATGTTTTGAGTGGACAGAAGTCAGCGCAACACATCACGACGGCGCTGGATCGGGCACGGGGCGGTTGTAAACAGTTTGTCACCCAGCACGTTGTTTTTCCAGTTCCAACCCGTTTTTTGCAAGGGACGACGACGGTTTTACTCTCAGCTCTTAAACGGCCAGCAAAACAACGGGTGACTAAATGGTGCGGCGCGGGTTCACGCTGGTGTGTAAAACGGTGCCACTCCAATAGGTATAATTTAACGGTACCGCTGAATACCGAAATCTACCAAAATCCACCGAAATCTATCAAAATCTACCGAAATCTACCAAAATCTACCGAAATCCACAGAAATCTCCTAAAATCTAACGAAATCCATCTTCCTCTTCCTTATTATCTTTCTCTCATTCGTCTTCTCTCTCTCTCTCTCCCTCTCTTCCTCTAACCTTTGCCTTTAAGATCCTTCACACGAATACATATCCAAATAAGTCTTATAAACATACTTTTATACTTTCATCATTACATATTCCTACCTATTGTTATTAAATTATTTAATTAATGTAAACATTTTTTTTTCAGAAAATTTGATCTATAGATTTCCTTTAAGCTATTGGCCTTGATTTTTAATCCCCCCCATTCTCTCTCTCTCTTGCTCTTGTATTTCCATTCTCTAACTGTCATTTCCTTTCAAGTATATTTTCATTCAATTCTTATCTCTTCAGATTTCGATGGATCCCGGTGAATTTTGGTAAATTTCGGTAGATTTAGCTGGATTTCGGTATACAGCAGTATTTTTAATGGTGCACAAATCTTAGACCCGTCGTTTCGCCGGGGAAAAAACGGCAACGGCAAGCGCTGGGGAAGGGTTTACTCTGAGCTCTAAACCCGTCGCCGTTTTTTTCCCGGTGAAACGACTGGTCCAAGATTTGTGCACTATGAATTGTCTTTATACCAGTAGGATTGGCACCGTTTTTCACACCAGCGTGAAACCGTGCTGCATCCGTTTTCTGGGCAGTAGGAGCCCAGTTTGGATTGTGAAACCCAAGATTCTGCATGGTAGGTAACTCTGAGGAAAGATAAAAGTATGTGTGCCAAATTACAAAGCTTTAACTTTATAGCTTCATACCTAACCCAAATACAAATTCAAACCCCCCCCCCCCCCCCCCCCTCGTATAGTTTCAGCTTTGAATTCTTAAGGCTATGAGCAATCTAAAGAGTTAATGTAAGCGGAAGTAAACGTGACTATTTCTATTATCCATTCCTGTCATCAGAGTCGCTGAATCAGAAACAATCATACAGTAAGCTTGTTTCCACAATTTATCAGCATTAGCCTCATTAAAGAATAGCCGGTCTAAAATTCTGACGAGCTCTCGGTGCCAAACCTCTTTCAAAAAGTTCACTCCATAGTCTAGTCTGATTTACGGTACGGAAAAGAGAGAAAGAATTATAGGGCAAGGCATAAAATGGTCTTCCGACCTGTTCTCGGTTGAGAGGCACGTATTCATCTCGGCCTGTAAGAGAATCTTTTATCGCCAGCCATCAATCACCCGAAAGGCTAGAGCAGTCAAGATGGGATGGGCGGGTACGCTCTCGGATGGGTTTGCGGTGTAACTTGAGCGAGGTCTCTTCCGAGATAAATTTTAGCCATGTTTCGCAGATTGAGTTACGTACCGTAAGCATGAGTCATAACGTAACAAACAGGTGGTTTCCCTTGTGAAGTGTGCAAATCGGCCTGCGTTGTTTACATCGGAAGACGCAAGCGAGCGTTAGGCCTGGTCAGTCTGGTCAGCTGTTTAGACAAGTGAAATCTGCTGCTGCTGCTGCTAAAACTGTCTCGGATCGGATCATGTGATTGTAATGTAATGTTACTATGTGAGCGCGCAGTGGAGCAGTGGAAACACACTCTCCACATCGCGCTTGCACCTGGGCCAGGCTAGTATTCAGCACCGGTAGCATTGGAGCATCGCTGGCAGTCATCATGTAACCTTTGCATAACAGTTATGTTCTCAGAGAGAGGGCTAGCATGTTTGCGAAAAGCGATTATGCTACGTACCGCTGGGTGGGAGGAGTTTATGCAAATGATGTCGGTCAGTCTAAAAATATTACGTCGAAGTCTAGCTTAGGGCCGGTTAGCCTTTCCTGCAAAACTCAGAAATATCACAACCGAGACAAAAGTTTATTCATTATACCTCAGCTCCACCAGACATCATAAAATAGACCTACCGGTACGATAGCATTTTATTTCAACTGCAAATATTGATACCTTTTTTAATGATAAAACAAAATGACACCTCCTTCCCTTCCACTTTGTGGAGCCTATCGTAATTGTTGTTTATAAGTCTTTAATGGTTACACCGCTCTTCAATGCAGAACTGTAAACGTACGTGAAACTGGGTCCAGTCCTATGGCTGTCAATAATTTACATGAGAGCGGGAGGCTGAGCCCCTTTCACGAGCTGTAAAAGTCATGTCAAGCTGAATAGAAGATTTATTACCTCTAAGCCATATATATATATATATATATATATATATATATATATATATATATATATATATATATATATATATATAACGCCCGCTTATTAAATTGACTTGGTAGACCCGTGCACATCTTTAATATTCATCTTACTGTTACTGTCTTAGGGCTATATGTATAAATGTCGGCATTATAATGATAACTTCTATAATGAAAATCGAAATATGATGCATGCCTGCCTTTATTGAGGAAAAATACCGGGTTGTGTTTATTTCTCATTCTCGTCATTTCGATTGCTCCTGACTCATTATAAAACAAAATGCTGTACGACTAGAAATAGAGATAGAGGGATAATTATGATGTCACAAAGTTTTATTTTTAATGTTGTACACCTACATCGACACTATCATTCGCTCTCATGTCACTGTTTCAGGGTAAACGTACCCAACTGGTTGGTTGTGAACGATCTTGAATAAATGAATGTAAATGTTCCTAACTTGTTGAATTTTCAACCCAAATATTGTGGTATAAGTACACTTGAAGCTACTCTTCAATATATATATACCACTTATATACCACTCGTGAACGTAGCAGAGCAGCACAGTCACAGTCATGTCAATTCAAGATGAATGTAAGAACAATATTTGATTGGTAATACATGTAACTCCCTAAGTCTTCTGAAGAATCTTATAGGGAGTATATGAGAAATTAAGTCCGAGGATTCTCAAGATTTCCTCTTCCTGTTTATCAGGTTAAAAATCTATGGTTTCCAAAGTATAACTGATCGAAAGGCGTGCTGAGGAGGCATCCGAGAAACTAAGCGCAAGACCAACTGCTATGAAAAAAAGACACCACAATGAAATACTTCATTTTGCAGAGTTTTTATTGAAATAATTCATTTTATCAAAAGAATGGGCATATCTCATGACCAAATAAGTTACTTTGGGAATGGCACTCATAAACTTAGCATGCTCTCCACAAATTGATCAATAACACACATTACACACAACAGAGTGGGGAAAGACACGGCGAAAGTTAAAAAAATGATTGCTCGAATAAAGAGTTCTTAATGAGATATATACAAGTAAATATGATAACACTTGAAGAATCTTTATATTTTTGCAATCTCTTGTACACTACATCTGGCAAGGAAGATAAAAGACACACCCCTCTTCTAAAAAAAATCATGCACACTTGAGACAATCACACATTCTTGTTACAGAGCTCAAACTCACCATTATAACTTTAAAAAATTTAACTGTTGAGTTATAGAATCATAATGTGTATCCAGCGATAAACAAGAGTTCTGTTGCAATAATAAAAAAAAATTTACACCCAAACAATTCAATTACATGTACTACAGGCTCAATGCAAGTCAGCTGGGGTACTGCATGCAATACTGCTAATGCAGAAAACGAAAATTTCAAATTTTTTCTTTCAAAGAAAATTCATAGCTATTTCCGTAATCAACACTAAAAAAACTATAGTAACAAGATGTACATGTTTACACTAAAAGTCAATCATTTATCATTATCTACAAAAATATTTATTACTTTTAACTAAAAGGTCATTTCTATACCTCAACTCAACCTCCAATTACTCTAGCTTTGCCATGCTAACATGGAGTATAATGGAGTGGGCATGAACTTGCAGCTTTATTAAAAAAAGTTTAAAAAATCATTTTCATACCAAACACGTTTCTCAATTATAGATATTTAGCCTTTGACATCATTTTAAAAACTTATTTCCACGACTTTTCACCACTTACAATAATGCTGGAGTCTCCCACTTCAATCTCGATGCCATAATTAAATTTTTTTTCTAGATATATGTAATAACTAACTTGGCTAACACTTTCATTGATACATATCTACATAGCATAACATTAATATTCTTGCACGTTTGTAATGCATAAATTCAGCCTGGTATTTGTAGAATCTTGGGTACAATTTATTTTTCGGTGAGATGGAAAAATAACTTCAAATCAAGCAAAGATAAGAAGAAGTGGTTCAAATCATATTTATAAAATTATGTGAAGGGTAACAATCCGTAATGTCTTTCTTGTTTCATCAATAAGTTGTAAAATTTATGAGCCACATAGCTAAAAGAAAGCATAACAAGTATCAAACATTTCATGTCCAACAGTATGACTCTGTCATAGCATAAAAAGTAAAATGATTTTTATCTCTAATTGTAAAAAAAAACATTACTAAGTACTCGAAGAAATAAACATTAAAAACTTGATTAAAAAACTCTTTATTTTTACTCTATCATTGAAAATTTATAATATTCCATTCTCAAAATTAACCTTAATAGCTTTGTTTTATCCAACATATCTGAAAGCACGTATATTTATCGGATGCAAAGATAAGAAACTGATACACCAAGCCTTAAACATGAATCAAAACAATAATCTTTTGCATCTTTTTGTCAGCCAAAGAAATTATTTGATCATTGAACAAATTCTTGAAACAAAATCTGTGTCATAAATCTTTAATAGGAATATCCTTCTTCAAACTGCTCGTGAAAGGATCTTATATTTCAATAAAGAAGATTCAAAGGCATATAAAGTGTATGGATCATGATTTATTTTGTTTATCTTATTCTGATCTACCATTATTCCTTCATCATCCTCTGCTGTATGTTAAATGCCAACTTTACTTGCCAGCATAAATGTTTTAACTCTTGAGGGACATAAAAAAAGCTGAAGAGGATGAAAACGGTGGAAAAAAAAAGCTACTGACTTCAAATGTAAAGAGTTAAGCCTGATCATGCTATGATTTAATATTTAAGAAGGCATAGTTTATATGAACTTAAATAATGAGGAGTTTGAAATTCAACTTTATGATTTTTTGGCTGTAAAATAAATGTGTACATTTAGAAACACAAAAGATAAATCGCATAAAATAAAAAAAAAACAAAAAAAACAACAACTGATATATAACATGATTGTATCAAACTGCTAATGAACAGCCAGTACTTTTCCAATCATCAAGGTTGCATACACAGGTAATATAGAAATTTACAAAGGGTCTTTAAAACATTGTAATTTCACAGCTTTTATACATCATATCATATTAAGCCATCTTGTAAGCACTATACTGTTATTTAAATAAAAAAAAAAGGAAATGCTCGTCTTTAAAACAATTTAAAAATAAAATAAAATGCTCAACCTTCAACATTTACCTTTATTTGTGATCAGCTTCAATGAGTTCATGGATATACATGTGTGTGTGTATATATATATAATTATAAGGTGCCTCAGAGAAAAACCATCATTGTGGTGTGTTATATACATGGCAAAGGGAGTGGCAATCCCTTAAGTACCAGTACCTTTGTGGTTGTGACTGTGGTGGGAAGATAAGGATAGGGAGGGTAGAGGAAGGGGAGTGAACCAAGGTGGGATCACTGGGCCTATAGTGTAGTGTATTACATTCCATGTTTCACAGCCAGTGGTGAGGCTTAGCCTACTCAGCTACTGGGCTGAGGGGTAGGTATGCTCAAGCCTTGAAAACTGTAACTTCAAACAAGAGAGTGATGCACAGTCAGTCTGGACTAGGCTAGCACTGATCAGGCCTGTAGTAAAACAATTGCCATTACTGAACCCACAAGTTGAGTCTAGATAAAGGAGAGGAGGGGAGGGAGAGACTACGTGTGCACGCGGACAGCCGGTATTTATCGAATTTTTTCAAAACAAGGGAAGTTACCAAAAATTTACGAACCCATGACTACTTACTTCCCTTTAAATATAGGACCCTGAGTTTAAAATACTGCACATGGAGTGTAATTTAAAAAAAAAGGTTATTTAAAAGAGACATATTTTTTCAACTTTTGCTTATATCAACATACAAATATTGGACCCTTATATATCGATATATCAGGACTGCACTGTAATTACTTTATTTCCATACAACCAAACTTTAAAAATATTACTACCATTTATGATCTTTACCTTAATATCATATTACAGTTTTGTTGATCTTACAAAAACAGCTGCGTATAGAACCGATGCTTTTAAAACTTCCCACCCCTAAATTCCAAAAACAAAACAAAACAAAAGAAAAAAAACAAACAAAAAGCACCCCTTCACCCACATACAGATTTCACCTCCTATCTTCCTGTTGTAAGAAAAGCACACATACACTTTAGTCTTCCTGTTAAAAAAAAATGATACTGTTTCTTCCCATTTAAAAAAAACAATAATAAACATTCTATTTAATCTTTTCTAACCCTCTCACGATTGAGGTTCATAAATTTTGAGAAATCACTTTGATAAATAAATTTCGGCTTTCGGTTAAAAATTAATTATTTACCCTATTTAAACTTATATCAGATTGGACATCCTTATCATCACATAAAACTTGGAAAAATATATTATTAATAGTTACAGTATTCTTGCTCAAGACATACAAAATGTTTTAACAAAAAATTAAAGATTCAACTCCACACAGAGATTAAAATATACAAAGTCATCTGTGTTGAATCTTGCAAAGTTTTTTCTTTGGACAGTAACAACAAGCCCTGTAAGACAAAAGAAATAAAAAGAAAAAAATTAGTTCAAAAGCTTTTGAGTTTGAAATTTTCACATGGAAATGATTTTTTAGACCTAATTAGGATATTTTCATTTCTTTTACTTTATAAATTTATATTGCCTAAAATTTGAATCTCCCTTGTTTATGTTTTAATTGAACAAAAAATGTTCATTTCAGACAATATTACAATTGGAAAAAACCTAGCATGTTTACAAATCAATAAAAAGTGAACTAATAAAAAGTGAAATTGTTGATGTGTAAGTTTATACTTAAGCCTAGTCTATGTTTTAAATTTACAAAACGAGCTGAATATATTCACATATGTAAGGTAAAGCTAATATGTTGTCCTAAAAAAAGACAACATAACTTTGAATCTTGTTAATAACAACAACATCAGAAATATTCCTGGTTGAAAATAATCATGACAATATTCCTTGCTATTTAGAAAGAAAAAAATTTACTTACCATGTTGGGGTGTGCTTCGAAACAAATAAGATAAAGTCGTGACCTAGGAGTAGGAAAGGAAAAAAAAGGCTCGTAAAAGGTGAGAAAAATCTTATACAGCAAAAGACTTTTGCACATATAGTTCATGTAAACAGTAAAGTGAGGTAGATAAGTGTTAAAACTTAGCTTCTGCACAATTTGTGCTTATTCTTAGAAAGCCATAGTTTTTGCCCCCTAATTTATCTTTGGTTCCATCTATATAGGGTATGATATTCAACCTTATGGTGTACATTCAATCTTACAATAAATTCTAAGGTCTAAAACTCAAAGCCTATCTAACAGCTTCTCTTCTCTGCATGGATTATCGAATTCATGCCTGAATGCCTGAAATAAGTTTAAAGCATTTTAGGTTTTAATTTTTTCCTGTGTGCTCTAGCTACAGAATTATTTAGGTAAATTAGAACTACAGTTCAATGAAAGGTAATATAGAATGTCTTTATTTACCTGTGTGACAGCACTGTATACATGACTTGCATATCCCTAGAACAAAAAAAAAAATAAAATTGAAAAAAAAGTAAAAAAGGTTGTCTCTCTTCAAACTGCTAGAAGAAAATATCTTAGTACAAAAGAGAGAATATGAAAATGCTCTATTAGATGCTGACATTTAAAATAAACTTCACTTAACAAGTAAATTTTACTTTGCTAATTATTCATAAAGCAAGCAGTGTAGCTTAAACAAGTAAGACAGGACTTGCATAATAATTTGTTAGAAACTGTAATCTTGCTTTATAGAGGCCTCAGATAACATTTGCAGTAGACACGCCATACCAAACAATCAATATATTAGACAAAGCATTGACAAAAACGGAGTTTATAGTTGTTGAAGTAAAGTGGATGCTTGATATTTAAGCTAATGTATGAATTTAAAGTCTCTTAATAAACTGCAAAGCTCTGAAAGAAAATTGCAGTGAAAATTCCATTTTGCATAAATTTTTATGAACACATGTATGTCTTTTAGTTCTTTTATATTCAAATACAATCAGACATGCTGCCAGGAATATCACTTGTAAAACTCCTTCTAATTCTTGTACTGCTAGCAAAAGGGTAAACTTTGTGAATTTATTAATTTTTTACACTGCTGTTGAACCATATTGCATTTAAAATAAATGAGTAATTTTTGTAGATGGCATATTAGTACAGTATGGATCAAATATCACATGAGTTTTTGAAATTCAACATCCAAAATATACACAGAAAAATATTATAATTTATGAGTAGTTTTTATTAAAAACAGTAAATTTTGAGAAGACTTGTAAGTTCTTGAAAGAGAAATGTAGTAATCTCCCTTGCTAAGAAAACCCAACAGGTATTGACCAAGAATGAATTATCACTAATAAAATATGTGCCAAGTTAAATGCTTTGATGCGAATTTTGAGATTTTTTTTTTACAGAAATCCTCCTGGTTACATGATATACAGTAGTTTCCTAATCTAATCTAAATCAGCGTATTTTTCCCTATATTTTTAGATTGAAAGAAGAACATCAGGCCATATCTCTTTTACTTCATCCTTAGGCAGTATCAATAGCTTTTCAAGACTACAAGTCTTAAACTTCATTGCTGACAATGCAATTCAGCTTTATGACTGAAGTTGGAAAAATTCAAAACTAAGTGAAGTTAACTTTTTCTTGTCCTTCAAATGCATTGATGTTAGTTGGATCTGATCTCACTGGAGGCTGACCACTTTTGCTTAATGAATAAATATGGAAAATCTATTCAGGACAGCCGTGGAAGATCATTTGTGATCACCTTGGTAACACTGTATTTTCAATGGGAAACTGAGTACAAATTCTCCAGCTTGTTTCATTTTTCAAATAACCAAACAATAACCTCAAAGAACTAAAACCATCCCATATAATTATATCTCATTTAATAAAAAAAAAATAGAAATTACTGATGCCAATTCATTTTATCTTCATATCCTGGTAATTGAAAGTGCAGTTTTCTACAAAACATCAATTTGGGAAGATACTACTTTATAAAAATAAATATAACAAAAAAAAACAAAAAAAACAAAAACAACAAAAAAACCCCCCCAATTTTTACAGTCGATAAAAGATATTGAAAAAAAAGCAATAGAAAAGGAACAAAAATTGAGATACCATCATAATGTGTCTTTCTGATTGAAATAAAGGCACTGATCGCAATCCTGGTATCAACCTCTATTTCATGAATATGATTGACTAATACTCTTCCTTCCAGAATCTAGAATGGGCATCAAAGAGACTTAACTTGTAAAGAGGCCAATTGTTGTAGTCCATGGATGAAAATCAATCCCAAATTGTCAAGCAACATAAACAAGAAAACTATAATTTTTAAGTTACAGAATAATACTCACATTTGACTCTGCAAGTTTCACATGAAAAATAATCGACAGCCTGTGGACCATTTTCTTTGTATACCTTTGCAAAGCAACGTTTAGGTATATCACTTTGGGACTTGAAAACATCTTTGAGAACTATTTCACTTCCTGGCCTCTGTAAAATAATCACAAGAAAATAATAGTGTCTTTCTGTACAGTGTTTATTTTCAAGATACCTTCACAATGCCTTTTGATGTCATTTTGTTAAAAATCCATGAACACTACAGAAAAAAAAAGGATTGAATTTCAGAGATCTGTGCATCGTTTCAATGAGCAGCTTTCTCTCCTATGGCCATCAAAAAAAAAATTGATCTGCTTCTTAAGCTCTCTTATGAAAATAAGATCTGACCTGCTTTCTTTCATGTTAATGCCAAGCAATAAGAAAACATTAATATTTTTTGCAGCCAAATTTAGAAAATCAGACAGTAAAAATAAGGAATAGATAGTTCAGCTGTCTACTTATCATTATATCAAGTTCTGACAAAGAACACTTAGTTTTGAAAAATTCCTGTATCTGTTCCAGAAATCACTAACTTCCTTTCAGTTTTGATAAGACTATGTGATTACACTTCATCTAATTTTACTTAAGTTTAAAAATCAAACAGTATGGTATCTAATACTCAAGGTGAATATATCATTTATTTGTAGGAATTGCTCTTGCAATATTTCTTCTTCACCTTCACATACTTCTTAACAAACACAATCAAATTGTAGGAAAAAGATTTTACGTGCAAGAAAAATTTTCCATGCATTTTTAAAAGCTTATCCCCTAAAACCATTGACGTTAAGTCCATTTTTATTTGGAAGACATATATCCTCACCATATTGCACTGAAAAAATGGACTTGAATCCCATGAAAGTTGATGGACATCCTCCAAGGAAGGAAGTGATTCCATAATTGCGGTTACATCATATTGTTCTTGCTTGCTGAGGGGACTTGAAAGCAGCAGTAGAAAATAATGATATAATATGCAATCAGCAGTAAAACAAGAAGCACAGGCAATAAAATAAATTAAAAGATAACCTTCAAAAAAAGGAACCTACTCCATTCAAAACACATTAAAGTTAGTGCCAATGCTCAGGGGTATAAAAATGCAAATCTAAAGGGATTGTATTAAAGCAAGCATATAACTAAAGAATGGTATTATACCAGAAAAAACAACCAAAGACATTGAGATTATTTTATAGGATATACAGCCTAAATATGTCTTTGGTAGCACAATATTAATTCAGTATATAATTATGAAAGCATATGAAAAAAAAGCAACATCAACACAAACACCCCACATGATATATAAAAAATATCATAGATTACCTACAAAAATAGAGCAAAGTAGCTTACAAAAGAGAGATATTACCTGAAAAGAAGCCGAATGCCGGAGTCATTTTCCCATGTGAGAATTTCATCACATCTGTTTTGCATGGCAGCCTCAACCAATGGCTTGATAACTGCTAATCTTTCAAAGAAAACCAAGAATTAGAAAGTTTATAAAGGAAATGCAAGAGTAATAATTTCATTTTGCCAACAAGTTTCCATGAGCTGACTTGAAGCTGGTCTTGACAGATCCAATATTGCAAATTCAAATAAAAAGTAAAAAAAATTTAAAACTAAGATTTTGTTTCCTCATATCTGTTAACAAACAAAAAACCTACAATTCAAATATTTTGGCATATTAATCATGGCTAAATTTGATTCTTGACACTAAAAAAAAATAGTGTCGTTTTAATTGTAAATATTATATGTCTAAACATATTTTTCTCACATAATGAGCATGTTCATTTCCGAAAATTTAGTACTTGTATTCATCTGGATTAAAAAAAAAGTAATCCTTACAATGGAAAAGAGGGCAATTCATACAATCAAATTTTATGAGTTTTCTTTAATTATTCTTTAAATCTTATTTGACCTGGATATCAGAAATTATCAAAATATCTTTAATTTGGCAACAGCACTCTATAACGCCATCGATACCGTTAAAATGTTATCAATGATTATTTAAATCAAATTTAAAGCCGATAAAATATGACAATGGGTATAAATTCATATTTTGCGCACTGAATGTTGAAATGCACAGGGTAGAACCTTGTCCCAGGATAGGCGTATTTCAAGGATTTTTTCCATTTCCGGGAACATGTGGCACAATTGATTCCATTTTGAGTATATGAATTTAATTATATTTTTTTTTATTTTAAAATATTAGAAAGAATTAAAATGAACTTAATTAATTTGAAGCCTAATCAAAGAAGAGAGATACACTTACTTATCAGTTGGTTTAATTACAACATCTGGGATTCTCAAATCTTTTCCAGCAATGTAGACAGTCACTACCACTGGTAGAAGCTCTAGGGCTGGCATATGTTCTGTTAAATATCTTCAAGTACATGGCAAAAAGAAGACATAAAAAGAATTATAAATCATTTTAACGTTCTACTTTGCCACCAAAGACAAGCCCATTTAAACAGCTATAAAGAGGGTAATTTACAAACAAAAATGTCAAAGAATATCAATTTTCTTATAGCATGTGAAAAATGGTATGAAATATTGACTAACAAATTGAAGGAAACTTCAAGCAGTAGATCTACATAAAAAAAAATTGTACATATATGAATAAATTAAAAAAAAAAAAAAGGAGGAAAATAAGTAAAATGATCGTTTTAAAATTTACTCCTTTTATTAGCTGCAAATATTCTATCAGCGTTGATATTTTGAAATCAGGTAATTCTTTTTAAAAGTAAAACAAAAACATAAAAAAAGGCAATCATGCACTTTCTCGCATAAAAAAAGTTTTTGATTCAACACAAAAAGATACACAGCAAACCAATCAGTAAAGGCAACTTGATGGGGAAAAACTACTATTCATATAAACACTAAAATATTAGTAAAAAAAACAACTGCTTTACCTGTCATAAGCCTCAGCAGCTAATCTTTCACTTTCTTCCAAATTCTTTTTAAGAGTGGATTTAACTATGTCTTTCTCAGATTCTAGAATGAGAAAAAAGTAAGAAATTTCATATTCTGATTATTTGCAATAGACAATAACATATCTGAAAAGATGACAGGTTAAAAAATATGTTGTACATAATGTCCTTTTAACAAGTACTCGAATCTGAAATCATTCAATATTTGCAACGAAGGCACTTTAACAGCTACAACTATATGATGAAAGGAATCACCAACACATGGCATCTCATACATGTAACTTAGCCCAAAATCAGCCTCTTAGTTTACAATAGTTCATACCTAAAATCTTGTTAGCAACACCCTACTTACATTATAAGCTCACTGCAAAGAGAAATGCAAGCAAAAGCTTTTGCCATAAATATATGATCGATCAAAAATTTAAATTTAAATTTTGTCTTCTCTTTAATAGGGTTCTGTAATTGTGCTCTTAATTCTATTTGACATGAACTTTTCCTTTTAAATGAGACTTACATTCTGGCTAAGAAATATTGTAAGTAGAATGCTTCACTTTTAAAGAGATTTCGTAAAAAAAATTAATAGGCCTTTTTGACAGTACATCAGGGTATTTTTAGAATGCTTACAACATGTCCACACTTAATTGAGTGTAGGATAACCCTTTTTTTAAGCGCAACAACAACAACAAAAAAAACTTCCTACTGAAACAATAACGAATATAAAATATTTGTCTGGTCACTACTCAGCAATTGATCTTTTTGCTGGTTATATTTAAATCATTGCTCTCTAAATCAGAAAGGACCACTTAAAAACATGCTTTCCAAAATTTGGTAACACACTCTCACATCTATGACACCCAAGACCATAATCACTCTGCTACCGCTGCAGCCATAAACCGGAATTTGACTATACTCTGACCAGCTAACTTGGATTAAATCGTTTTGAAAAAAAAACTCTTCCATCCTTTCTGATATATGCATATTTCTTTACAAATGTATTCACATGGCAAATGATGGTTGTAAAATAGCATAAACAAATTATCAACGATGTGCTTTCAGAATAACAATGCTTGCATATTTTTAACAAAGCATATTTTTATTGATTTGCCTGCTGCACTAGGGAGTCTCTGCCTGTTGTAACTAAGATAGTAACTCACAGGCCAAGGATAAGTTAATTAAACCCAGATAACAAGCAACTTGGCATATTGGATTACTGATCATGCAGTTACAAAACTGAACACTATTCATCATGTAGCTATTTTAGGAGAGTAATTCTTTTATATTTTCCCCACTCCAACTGTTTTAATTCTAGATTTATAAGCACTTTATGAAACTAAGAGTTCTAATAATGAGTGATTAAAAGGCAGCCTAATTACTGCTTTGAAATTATAATGATGCGACAAGGTCTGTCAGAGAGAACATGTCAAATCCTGGATCTGCAGAAAAATACCAATAATCCTCTTTTCTTTATTGCCTTTTGTAACACATAATCATTCCAGCAATTTCAAAATCACTTTAATAGAGAACGCAACTGGCCGACTTCTGGAGCAAGGGATTTTTTTTAACTCTTCAGGAATCTTCCTTTCTCTGCTCTGTTTTGTGACTAAGGAATCACCATTTACTTACGTAGAAAACTTTACAGATATAAATATTTTCTAGCAAATTCAGGCATGTTTGTAGAAGTTTATGTTACAGAGAAGGAAAAGTAGCTTCTTATTTTAGAGGTACATGAACTATACCTCTAGGTGAAGATAACTCAATGTTAATTTCTACTAGCAATGGATATTACTTATCTTTCTATGCTCAGGTTACAGTTGTATTTTCAAATAATTATTTCGCATATAGGTCTATTGGTTATGTTTGCATAAATCCTTTACATTTTGCCAACCTCTTACTATCAAGTAACATAGCTCTTTGTAATAAAATGAACACCTTTTTTTGACAGACTTTGAGTAGTTGATAAACCTCTCATATTCTGCTTCTCTATAGATGGCGCAGTTTAAACGACAGCTCTAAAGAATTCAGGAAAAGTGTGAAATAAAAGTAAATTAATCTAAAATAAATTTACCTGTTCCATCACCAACAGATAAGTCCGACCAAATTCCACTGTCAAGCAGGTGAACTTTTCTTTGAAAATCTTCTCTTAATTTCTGAAAACACAAATAGAGAAATAATTTCGATGACTACTGCAATGCTAAAATATTTTCAAAACAATAAAATTTCCTATTTTTACCTTTGACTTTTTAGTTTTGTAATCTAACAAAAAAAATACATTAATCGATACACAATGATCTGAATAGAAAGGAAATTAGATTTTTTTACTGTCAAGATTCAGCATCCCCAAAAACATATGTCTAAAAACTAGCCCTGATGAAAATGTAAAAAATTTGAAATTGAGATTTTGGCCACATGCAACTGATTTGGACTAGGCATCAGGCATTTTTAGAGATTGTACTGGCAAATTACTCCGAAACAGAAAAAAAAATTAATGTACAAAATTGGGTAAAAAAAATAACCAAACTTTCAGAAATTGTTTGAATAATTTATTCATTTGATATTAGCACCATTTTTTTACATAACATTTCATTTTGTCTTACATCAAAGTATCTTTGGTGGGACAACAGAGTAGATTTGAGATGACCTGAAAGAAAAAATAATGAGGGATTTCCTCATATCAAAAGCAAATAATGTAAAAGCCAGAAACTCAATTTTAATATATTTGCATATATATGTTTCATTTTACTTTCAAAACATAAGTTGTGCTTTGGTCTTATAATCAATCAGTAAATTATTATTACATGGTAGTGCTCTTTACATCTCCTCGGTCTGTGTATGCTATTGTATGTAAGGGCACTGGAAATAATAATGCATGGTTGCCACAAAAGTTGTTTGAAACTCTATACATGTACATGTAAAATTCAAATGAAGGCAGTGAGACAAAAAAAAATATTGCAAATCTCAGCTTAAAGTCTAAGCAATCAAACCCAGCTAATCACAAATTTTGAAGCAAAAAAGAGCAAGCTATTACTCTGTCCTGCAATTTAAAAAAAAAGTAATGATCACAAAAGATAAATTTTCATAAAATAAGACTCTAAGCTAAAGGAGAGACCAATTTGCCCAGTTTCGTTTTAATTATTAAAATGGATATTTAAGCTAAAAAACACTGAATAACCAAAGAGCACCATCAATTTATCATTTTTTCAATTTACTTTCCATTACAAAAACCTCATACATTTACAAAAGAGTAAAGATATACCCACTCTTTAAAATCTTTTCAAACTGTGAGGATGTGGTTGACAGGCTATTATCATCTTGAGAACTTTCTGTTGCTAAAAAAAAGAGATTCATATAAAAAATCATCAAACTAGTTTAACCAATATAAATGGTGTATTTTGAAAATGAAATAAGGTAGCAAAAGGAATGTTTTAATGTTTGAAAAAAATGAAAGAATCACAAAGTTGCTATACTGCTCTGAATGAGTATTTTTTTTTTTTTTGCTTTTTCTCATGGCTAAATTAGGGTTTATCATGATGTATACATTTGGTAAACAACTACTTTAAGGTTGCTTTTGAAATGACTTAATATACATTTGAGCTTTCAAATTATCTCACTTACTTAACACAACAACTGATGGAATCATTATCAATCTTCCTCTACATTCCAGATTTTTAAACAAAAAAATTGTTTTTAACATATGGTCAAATGGTTGATTTGAAATACTTTGTTACTATGACAACACAAGATTTAAGACACTTTCTTAAGATCTGCTTTGGCCCCTATGTACCACTTCTTCATAAATTTAGGTCCATTTCTTTTTAACTTGCCTCTCAGCACTGAGTCAATTTTTTCTTTAAAATACGAGGGCTCTTTCAGAAATAACCGAAAAATGCCCATTGCTCAGCAATCAGTGGAGCTTTTTAAATTCTGTAAACGACATGATATTCCTTATTTCCTTACGGATATTCCCAGAAATTATGAAGTGAATCATTTTGCACAATGAATGTCTAGACGATTTTAAAGATGGCGGCCCACCTTGAAACTTGGTCAAAGGAGGAAATCATAGCTGTCATACGTTTTTTGAACTCCAAAAGTCTGAATCCTACCGAAATTCATAAAGAACTTCAGAGTGTATATGGTGAGCATGTTATAAGCCGTACACAAGTCTATCACTGGTGTAATTTGTTTGAAGCCGGCCATTCCGACTTGACAGACAGGGAAGGGAGAAGGCGTTCGATAACTGCGACGTCAGAAGACAATGTGAAGCGAGTTGATGAGCTTAATCGTCAAGACAGGAGGTTGAAACTTCATGAAATCGCAAGCAGTCTTGAAATTTCGGAAACTTCTGCCCATAGAATTGTATTTGATGAACTTGGCTACAGAAAAGTCAGCGCAAGATGGGTTCCTAAGCAATTGACAGACAATCATAAAGAACAAAGATTGGACATCTGCAGGGAACTTTTGAGAAGAAGCAAGAGCTCACGCAGGGTTCACGGGCATACTGCCAACGCCGGCGGAGACTTTCTACGGTACGATGTGACTTTTCTTGACAGCATAGTCACCGGTGATGAGACTTGGTTGCACCATTGCACCCCAGAAACAAAGCAAGATTCGATGACATGGAAACATCCATCCTCACCTGTGGCGAAGAAATTCAAAGTCATGCGGTCAGCAAAGAAAATAATGGGAACTGTTTTCTGGGACAGTCGTGGTGTTCTTCTGTTCGAAACCTTACAACCTGGAGAAACAATCAATGCTGCAAGGTACTGCCAAACTCTTGACAAGCTTAGGGAGGCCATTCGCAGAAAGCGCTCAGGGCAGTTGACCAACGGGGTCATTTTGCAACATGACAACGCTACACCCCACACAGCACGAGTGACGCAAGGTTGGCTAGAGAAATATGGATGGGAGATTTTGCCACACCCACCACACAGTCCAGACCTCGCACCATCTGATTATCACCTCTTTGGGCCACTGAAACGTGAGCTGGCAGGAAAGCGCTTTGATGACGATGAAGAGCTTGTTGACCATGTGCGGAAATGGCTACAAAACCTTGACGGAAGTTTCTTCCGAGAGGGTATCTATTCCATGGTGCGGCGTTGGCAGAAGTGTGTTGACAGACTTGGCTGTTACGTAGAGAAATGAAGGACGAGTCAAGGTATGAACACGTGCAAGAATTTTGTTGATAGCATAAAAAACGCGGATTTTACAGGCATTTTTCGGTTAATTATGAAAGAGCCCTCGTAACTTGTGGGCTTTTTTGCCTGAAACAACTTTTTTGGCAAACAATCTTTTAACATTGAGTTTTATTGGATCCTGCTAAATCATGCATTTTAATGTGTAGAGATATATATGCGAAGTTCATTCAGTACAAATTATGGGATGATTTCAAACAATCTTAAGGAGTAACATGATTGAAAATACCTTTATTAAACATCTGATCAAAATAACTTTGTTCAGCTTTGTCTCTTTCTACGAGTATGGTCTCTGTGAAAACGGAAGAAAAATCTTAGACGAATTCAATCAACAGAAAGATGTTTATTATGCATAGTATTAAGGTACAAATAAAAACTAGTGACCACACTTGTTAAATTGTACTTTGTAGCCTTTAATGTCCATCTTCTTATTTTGATAGTATCTATCTCTTCTAGATTTTTAAAACCTAAGTGAATGGTTATTAAAAAAAAACAAACAAAAAAGAAACTCAAAGTGCATATCTTCTCTTCCTTCATAACTCAAGTTTATTCTGTGACCAGAGGTAAGAAGTGATTTTTGAATTTTTGACCATAAAGCACTACTGTTTATAAAATTAGACTAAGAAATTGGTCCAACTGGCAATTCAAAAGACTAATTTTGACGGGAGGAGGTATGTTGATGTAGGCTTTACAAAGAATAGGGCACATGACTTTTATCATTCCAACAAAATGAGAAGAGTTTGTCTATTTCGAAAAAAAAGTATTATTGGCACCCATGTACTATATTGAGGTCTAAAATTAAAGAGATCAGCTAAAGCATTTGGCATATGCAAAATTATTTCAACTGATGAAGCATTTTAAAAGCAAGGTAAAAAACTTCATAATTTCCTAGTAAAAGTCTTTTAAACTAGGCTGCAAATTAATTTAAGAAGATAATGATTAGATTCATTATGTGAATATATTTCCTAATTTGCATTTGATAGATCAAGTTCAAAGATAAAGTTGTGGTTAATATAAAGTTAATCAAATAAGTATGTACACCTACCCGCAAAGCTATCAAATTGGACATCAGAATAAAACTGCGATTCTTGTAAAGCACTGTTGCAGCAGGGGCAAGAATGATTTCGCCCAACCCACTCTGTGATACATTTTGTGCAATAACGATGGCCACAAGGAGTTAAAACTGCACCTCTCATAACCGAAAGGCATATTGAGCAGTTAATGTGGTCCTCAATTCTGTCATACTTAAAATGAGGAAAAAGAAAAAGAAATAACAAAATAAAAAAAAAAAATTTTTGTTTCTTTTTTAATACAAAGTTTTAGCTAATACTTTTGCTTGCAATGGAAATAAAAAGCAATCCATATCATGACTTTTAAATTCTTCATTTCACCTTCCCTAGATGTGAGAAACAGAATTTGATTTTCATTGTGTTTTTCTTAAATTTTTTTTTTACGTCTCAAGACAAAAAACAAGACACACATACACAAAAAAAGACCAAACCAAATTACAAAATTGCAAGATATTTTCAAAGTACTCTCTATTTGGAGAAACATGCAGCCAATGCTGAGCCATGCCTGAAAAATGCTAAGATTATCCTGCCTGAGAATATTAACATCTATATTTCCCCCATTATATCTGCCCAAAATCATACCAATTATGGCTGTGAGGTGATAGTAAAAAGGCAAACAGAGGAGACATTGCTGCATTGCAAGAAAGTAAGTTTTGTGCATATTATTATAAACACTGAACTTCCAATTTGTGATAGAATCAAATGGTAAAAATTTGACTATTTTGAGCTAATTTCTTTATTTTCATTGATCAAAATTATGTTCATTCAAATTGAAAGTAAACTGTTCATTTTATCATTTCATGGATTGGATAAATAGACAATTTTATCTTTTATAAAGAAAAATTTGCAAGATTGATCCCTGAATATTCATGAAATCAAAAGCTTTTTATCACTGCTTACCGGAATAAGTAACCTCTCTTTTGATCCCATGATTTACAAAAGGTTCCTAGATTTTTAAGCACGTTGAAAGAAGCTTGAAAATGTCAGTGTCCTCCTGATATAAAATTGACTTGTTTGTTATCCGTAACAGAGGCAAATATTGCTGGGATTAGCTAGTGCTTAATTTCAAATCATCTGGGATCTGTTGAAAATAGCATTAATTGTAAGAGTTAAAATAAAGCATAATGATAATATACTTCAAAATTCAATTGTCAATTGAAAAATCTTATGTCAAATCTGGTCTGCATGCAAATTTAACACCAACAAAATTCTACAGTAAACCTCTGATATAACAGCACAAGCAGGACTTTTTTTTTATGGTGCTGTTATGTCAGAGTGTTGTTAAAGCAGAGATCATCAAAAGCATCTTATACAAGGCGACTAACTGTCTTACAAGTAGAGAGGGTGAAGTGGGAGCTGGCAAGGAAGGTGGGGGGGATGGGGGCAGTTTTAATGGTAGGCTCAGCCGTACCAGTGTCAAAATATCAAATTGAAATCATGTACTGGTACAGAGACAGGCGCTCAGGTAGTGCAGAATGTACAGTTGAGTCCGCTTATTTCGAAGTCATTCGGATAAAAAAAAAGGTTCGAATTATCCGAAATTCGAATTATCAGAATACATAGAGAAAGAGAGTTAAAAAAATGTGGATGGCAGATCAGGAATGTCGTGCAAGTGTGCACGGGGGTGGGGGTGGGCCTAACATCTTTCTCTCCTGTAGCCTTATTGCAGACTCTTGCAGACACACACACACACACACACACACACCAGATCACTTGCCGCAAGGAGCATGGCACTACATGTACTTTGTTTTACAAGCCTGGAAAAATGCTTTCATTGTGTCAGAATAAAAATAATCACATCAAAATCACTTTAAATTAACGGGATCCTTATTTCAAAATTCGGAGTAACCAATATTTTTTAATATAGCTTAAACAGAGAAATATTCGGTAAAATCAAACGACTTCAAAATATCCAAGAATTCGAACTACCCAGATTCGAATTATTTGGACTCGACTGTATAATGACAGGATAAGGGAGAGTGATGGAGGAGGAGGAGTAGAATGCTGTTAGTGATGACCGCGCACAGCACTTTGCTGACTGACTTCAGGCATGTCGGTTGGCTGCTGAGTATATCAGTATAAGACTAGATCTAACAATTTTTAACTGGTCTTCGTCCGTATAGTTAACAGCTCCGCCTACTAACAGTGCTGTTATAACAGAAAGAAAGATTGTGGGTGCTGTTATATCAGTTGACTTTTACTATCGTTTAATAGGAGAAAAAAAGGGGCGAGGGGGAAGCGCTTTTATACCGGGAGGGTGCCGTTATAGCCCTGACTGTTATATATGGACTGGACTTACTTTGATATAAATTCTAAAAACCTGATCATCTGATCAACGTTTAAGGTGATCAAAATTAACTATACATGAATATTATGGTTGACTGAGCCAATGTAAACAAGCTTTCCACTATTAACAAAATCTTTGTTCACACTCTGAGTTATCTGCTCTGTTTGAAACTACAGTTTTATGGGATTTGGCACATGACTTGCATGATTATATCGTGATGCTCATCATGATACCTGAGTATAGAAAAATGGCTCTTTATTTTATAGTAAAGAAGGATAATATGGTTTTAAAGTCAGCTAGGCCTAAGCACGACCTTTTTGTGAGTGAGAAGCAACAAGTAAAAATCACTGTGAACATCTGATCTAGACTCTATTTCATGATATTCATTAAGTCGAATATCTAGATTCTAGTTTTAGAATTGTAGTTTGTAGATTGAAGTTTTAATGTTGGTTATTGATAAACTTAAAGATATCTATTCTACATCTTATACATCTAAACTAAATCTAGATATTGATCTAAGTCTAAAACTAATATGGATCTATAATTTAGAAGTCTAGCTAGATTCTAGATCTAGAATTCTACCGATATTTTTTTTTCTTTTCTTCTAAATTCGTCGGAACTTATGCTTGGTGTTTCTCAACATGTTATTGCTTTATACCATTAACGGTATCATGACTGTGAACCATGGAAAGAAGAATTATGGATTAAGATGTGAATTTGTAAGATTACAAAAATATCTCTGCTGAAAGAGATCATAGTCTATTTTTAGATTTTCTATATTTAGAAGATTGGGAATCCCCTTTCCATCTTTTATTCTTATGAGCTAAAAACCGAAAGTGATGCTCATGATAATGGTGATCATGATGATGATGATGATGACGAGAAGATTAATGATTGAATAGTTGAAGAGGTTTTGCAATCCTAGTCCATCACTGATGGCAATCTTGCAGCTTTCGTCGCACGTAATTATTTTTTTTTTAAACTAATCACACTAGGATTGAATTTTTTTTTTTACTGATGCGTTCTTGCATCCTCATCTAAAGAAAATTTAGAAACCAAAATTATATATATATATATATATATATATATATATATATATATATATATATATCATTCCTACCGTAAATATAGGCCCACTTAGGCCTCGCGGTACCCGTTAAGTTCAATATAGAATGGTTTGCATAGTTATTATTATACATGTACAATTTTTCATGGATATAAATATATAATTGTATAGTTACATGTGTGTATGGGTTTTTAGTGGGGGGAAAAAAAAAGGGGGGGGGGAAGGGGGAGGTAAAAATACCGCGGTATATCAATTCAACCCTCGTTAATAAGAATCAATTTTTTGTGCGCATATCTCAATTTCTTGTAAAAGAATTAACCTCCCGGAAAAGCATGAAGAAATCATTTAATCCGAAGAATCGATTATTTGCACCGTATGTGCGACTCATGCAACACTCCTATTTGCAAAGCACACACTGTGAAAACAGTTTCCAATCTATGCACTGTCTGCAAGAAGTAGTGTTGTAGAATTTAATATTCCAATTCTCGTTCTATTTCACTTGTTTTTTGTCAAAATAAAGGTACACTGTTCTGTGTTCACACCAGTTATTTAATCTTATGTTCATTATTTCCCTTTCTGCATGTGAATGTGTGGATGTATACGTTTTGCATGCCTTCTTTTTGTTGAAAGAGGGAAATACATGTAACTGAAAGACCCACCATTTGGGGCTATATTGCAATAGGTTTTTGTTATGGGATCAAAAAATGACCCAGTTTGTAGGGAGAGGGTACCTTAGTGAATAATCTATCACTATATAAAAGTCTCCGGGTCAGAAATGACCCAGTTGATAGGGAGAGGGTACCGTAGTGAATAATGTATCACTAGATCTATATAAAAGTCTGCGGGTCAGAAATGACCCAGATGTAGGGAAATACAGTGCAAAAGGTTTGTAGCGATAGGGCTAAGGCTAAGTGATTGTTGTACATGTGTACGCTATGTGTGGCCAAATACGCACAGCAGTTTCGGCGTTACGAGGGAGTGTTTTATATTCAGAACTTGATCTATCTTATAAGTTAAGTAAAATTTTAAGTAACTAATTCCTGGTTCAGAATCCTAGCGTGCTTGCCAGATGATATTAACAAAAGTATCTATTTTGGCTCAAGATCAGAGCAGCTAAAACGATAATGTTGGTAACTATTGGCTAGCTCATCCTCGGCTTTATTATTATGAAAAGTTACAAGTGAATGTATACAGGCAATAAAAATTTGAACTTGAGATAAAAATCTTTTGACGATTCAAGTTTAAAGATTTGGTTTCGTAAATTGTCAAACGCAGAGAAACGATCCGCGTAAATTCGACATTTCAAAATAAATTTAGTAAAAAGTGTGAACTCTTGAGGACTAGGACTATGCCGTCTAATTCTCTAATAAAATAGCATAACCTTCACTCAGATGGACACTTTCAGATTCATTTGATTTTTCAAAAAAGGAAATAGTCGCTGCCTCTCTCTGCCCATACTTTCGGTCATCATCGTAGCTTTTAAACCCTGAGCTACATCTTTCACGGAACTTTATTCCTATAGGAAAATGAATGATGATGATGGTGATGATGATGGTATTGGTGAAGAAGAAGAAGAAGAAGAAGAAGAAGAAGAAGAAGAAGAAGAAGAAGAAGAAGAAGAAGAAGAAGAAGAAGAAGAAGAAGAAGAAGAAGAAGAAGAAGAAGAAGAAGGAAAAAAAAAGAAGAAGATAAAAATAGAACAAAAAATGTAAAGACAACAACAACAACAACAAATTGCAATAATGACCGCTACAAAGTATTGAGTATTGAGTGCTGACTAAATTATACATTGCAGGGTGTAGTACTTAGAATGAGAGATAGAAAGAGAGATAGAGAGAGGATAAGAGAGAAAGAGAGAGAAATTGAGAGATTGGTTGAGAGAGAGAAAGAGAGAGTGAGAGAGAGGGAGAGAGGGAGAGGGAGAGAGAGAGAGAGAGAGAGAGAGAGAGAGAGAGAGAGAGAGAGAGAGAGAGAGAGAGAGAGAGAGAGAGAGAGAGAGAGAGAGAGAGAGAGAGAGAGAGAGTGTATATGTATGACCTGGCTGGAGGACTAGCCCTCGTTGCGTGTAAGCCATCAGTGTAGCTAAACGGTTGATGCAAAATGCCAGAGGATAAAATATACACGTAGAGATACGCACTATTCAATTATAGCGATTGCCATCAAATGGAGGCCAATTTTTCTATTAAAGCCCGGAGACTGAGATAAAAGGCTCACGGAGTAATCTAAATGCACAATATTCATAACGGGGAGATTACAGTTCCGGCTCGCTTTCGTAATTGAAAGGCACTGAAGCCAAAAGGGACGATCGGACTTTTTGGGTCTTACTGCTGGGGATATACGTGGAAGTGGAAGTTTAAAAAAAAATAATTGAAAAATCAGATACATAGCCATGGGTATGATTGGGAGGAGGGAATTCTCATCAAGTATACCTATATATGAGTGGAATCAATCTCTGAAAAAAAAATTTTTTTTTAAATACCTTGGTGAAAGGAAATTAGATACAAATCACAAAAGGACATTTATACGTGTGTGGGAAACCTTACACGTCTTTTTTTAAATGTGCGTATGTGCATTTTAAATATTTCGTATGATACTGAACATTTTGCTATCTTCCTTCGATTTTTTATCATGATATGATCAACTTTTGGTGAATTTTTACCTATGACATCTCAGATCTCTGGTCAAATTGTAAATGCCTACATACTAATTAAATGCATACCAAAAGGCTCTTTTTGGCAGTTCTGTGAAACGTTATTGTGAGTTTTCCATTAAGATATATATATATATATATATATATATATATATATATATATATATATATATATATATATATGCAATCACTTTATATTCCAGATTTTACGAATTTTTTCCATTTATTTTGAATTAATTTTAGTTTCTACCGTCTACCGAGTCTATAAAAAGTACTTTACTAATTTTGCTCACTAACTTTGTTGAAAGGATTGAAAGAAAGCTATTCAGAATGTCTCTGAAATTTCAACGTTCGAATTTTTTTTGTCTTTTTCGCTGGACTCTAAATTATCAATTTTTTAAAGTGAACAACAGCCGTGAGTGCGGATGCTATATATAGATCAACAATCATAATATTTTGAATTATTTGGATATTTACAACTTTATTGTGCAAATCTACTTATTCTTACATGCTGCTCACATCAATGTGCCTTTGTTCTCCGCATAAACAGACTCGGCATGTATTTGTGCAATGACGCTTTTGTAGGCCGTAGCATTGCATGCCTTCCTCGGTAAATCGACTTTGGACCTCGTTTTGACAGGAGAAACATGTCGACATGCTCTACCAGGTCGGCTCAAGTCGATTCTCACGATCCGGAGGGACAAATAGGCTGAAAGGTAGATAATCTGACGAGAGAGAGAGGGAGGGAGGGAAGAAGAGAGAAAGAGAAAGGGAGAAAGAGAGAGGGAGAGAGAGAAAGAGAGAGAGGGAGAGAGAGGAAAAGAAATAGAGAGGGAGGGAGGGATGGAGAGAGAGAGGGAGGGAGGGAGAGAGAGAGAGAGAGAGAGAGAGAGAGAGAGAGAGAGAGAGAGAGAGAGAGAGAGAGAGAGAGAGAGAGAGAGATTAAAAGAAAAAAAAATGAGACAGAATAGGCGGAGACAATCAGAAGGGCAGATGATCTGCCAAAAAAAAAAAAAAAAAAAAAAAAAAAAGAGATTCACACACGGACGGACAGACTAAAAAAGAAATCGATAGTAATGGCTGACGTGATAACGTATACCGTCAGATTTATTTCATTTAGAAAGGCAGACCCATACAGATTTTTTAAACCCGCAAAATTAGAAAAAAAAATAGATAGAAAGATGAATTAATATACAAGGATGAACAAGGGTGGATAGGTAAACAGATAGAATTGATCTATGGATAGAGACACATTTATTAATGGTTGAATGGTTGAATGGATGATATATGTAGGAATCTATGGATAAGATTTAAATTGGTAGACAGATAGATAGATAAAGATGGATAAAAAGAAAAGCTTTAGACTAAGGCTTGGTGATGGGAATTTTATTACGCAATATCAATATTAATTAAAAAAAAAAGCTACACTGGCTCCTTGTGAAACACAGTTTACCTAACATGGGAACTAGTCATCATTCTCTTCATTTTCTAAACCACTCTATAACCACACGATAGTTTCATGGATTTAACAACAAAAAATCTGGGCCTGAATAATCACGCTTTTTTTTCTCCTATTTTTTCAAAACAAGCCAGTATTGTCTGCTCAAATTTTTAGCAAAATTTTCTAAAGATTAATGCATAACATACTATAGGAACTTAAACAGAGCAAATGCCAGCAATTGGTTGCCTTTCAGCATCGAGGGAACGAACAAAAGGGCGCTACACTCGTGAATTGTATGCATCTTTGGAAACTGTGCTCGCCGGTTTTATTTTATCAAGACCAATCAAGTCAGACACAAAAGAACAGCCTTTTAAACGAGTCAATTTTTCGCTCTATGGAATTTTCTTATAAAGTTTTCCTAGAAGGTAACACTTTATTTGAATTTAAAGAATGTTGTATCTAGTTTTTCATCACGGTAATATTTGGATGAAATCTTATCGCATCTTTATTCACACAATGATAAATCTACAACAGCCCCAACACAGGAAAATTAACATTTTATGCGGCATGGTGTTCATGTGATGATGATGTTTCGTTCTTGGTGTCTTTACAATGTGAACAAGTTTCAAATCTACAGTGTATTTTGGCAGCACTTTACAAATGAACGGGGCATTATATTAAACTGACTGGACAGGAAATCAGTGACCATTATCATATTCATTGCACTATTTTATTGACATTATTTATGTTTCTCATCATCGTCATTTTGACCATATTCAACATCTTCATCCGTATTATCATAATCATCACCACCACTAGCAGCAGCAGTACCACCAACACCATCACCATCCTCATCAAAACAATATCATCCTTATTATCCACATCATCACCTACATTCGCCCCTCACCTCTTTATTGTCATAATTTATAATTTTTTATTCATCGCGTACCACCTTTTCTTTTAATGAGCAATATCCAAACAATCCAATCCCTAATGCCTTGTAAAAGAATATTTTACGTTCAATGGGGCTTCGAGGTGTGACTGGTAACTAATACAACTTAAATCAGTCGAAAAATGCTCTCTCTGACTCTCTCTGATTGTCTGTCTATCTGTCTGTCTGTCTGTCTCTCTCTCACTCTCTCTGTCTCTGTCTCTGTCTCTGTCTGTCTGTCTGTCTCTCTCTCTCTCTCTCTCTCTCTCTCTCTCTCTCTCTCTCTCTCTCTCTCTCTCTCTCTCTCTCTCTCTCTCTCTCTCTCTCTTTTATTTCTTTCTGCTTCTCATGGTCCTCCAGTAGCGTACATCCTATAGTGACGGACGTGGCTCGACCCCACATTCCCCTTTAAAGTGACCGTTTTGACCTGAGCCCCTCCATCACCGCCGATCACAGGGCCGACTAGACCTGTCGCTCGCACTGACCAGATGAAGAACTGGCCACCTCAGCGGCGCAACCGGCGCCTCTGGGAGACAGACAGCTGATCTCACTCTTCTGTGTTTCCGTCAAGTGTGCGGGGTGTTGAGAGTGACAGGTAAGCCCAGGCTCTGTAAAAAAAACCCAAAAAAAAACAAAAAAAAACCACACAACCAAACAATCAAAATAAGTTAATAAATAAAAAAAGGTTACGGATATAATGAGGAAAAAAAAAAGAAGAGGAATGTACTAACTGTATATATCTGAAGGGAATATTAAAATCTCGTATTAACAACACCATGAGTAATAATAAAATTCGATTTGACGATGTTGTGGTAGGAGGCAGGTTGTTCAAAGACAGAAAATCTTTATTTAGTAGGGAAAAAAGAATAGAGAATGACCTTATCGTAGAGGGAAATGAAACAGGGAGAACACCTTACATGATCGAAAAAAAAATTTTTTTTTCGTTGCTGTACTGAGAGGATAGTAAGATTTGAGAGAAAAGACCATAATGAAGTGGCACAGTCGTCGCAGATAAAAAATGATTGGCTGATTGCTTAAAAATATCTAAGACAAAGCGCACCCCGCCATTAGCATACTCAAAAAGCTCAGTCTAACCACTTAATCCGTTTCCTCCGTATGAAAAGAGCTTCACCGCATTTAACTTATAAACCCGTTCCCCTTTTATCTTAAGAATCTAGCCTCTCCCCATACACATCTATTTTGAGGAAAGCCTATCTCATCTTTAAATCAACCCATATTCTGAACTTATATCCTTTTAGCTTTTGATAGGAAAAACAGCACCCCCCTTATAACAAGAGAAGCTTTCCCTCTCAGCGAGTAAAAATGCGTTAAGTTAGGGACAAAATCTTTCATGAATTGCCTTTTTCACAGCTTTTGTCACCTATGAAAACTTCTTTGTCTCGGTAGATGAATATTCGAGGAACTTAGTGGACATTGAACTCCTCAAATAATGACTTAAAGGAGAGGTCAGTAAGATAATAATAATAATAATAATAATAATAATAATAATAATAATAATAATAATAATAATAATAATAATAATAATAATAATAATAATACTAATACTAATACTTATAATAATAATAATAATAATAATAACAACAACAACAACAACAACAACAACAACAACAACAACAACAACAACAACAACAATAACAATAATAAATATCATAGACCACTGAAATGGCACCAAATCCGGTGCTTACACTGCTCTATGCGACAACATCACATGGACTATAATACATGATAGTTACATGAAGAAACCGACAAAAGCCAAAATATATCTTACAACACAAGAATCACTCGTAATTTGAGATGAAATAAACTGAAAAAAGGGTTTACCCTGATATATAATACTGACGCTATTGCATGTAAATACTGAAGGAGAGAATCCCACACCGATCGCTCCACTTGTGCAAAAGATCTCAGCTCCAAGCAAGCTAGAAGAGCCTTTTTCGAGATAGGTCTATTTACAAGAACTTTATCAGTGTACAATATCTCAATGATTGCGAGGGTGTGTACATCCCAATAAGATCTTGAAAATGGGGTTGGGCTTTCTAATGTATACATTTGAAACAGAGAACAGCAATTTTATAGATTATTCTTCTTGCTTTAGGAGGCAGTGTAATTGATTATAATAGATCTGAGCACAAAAGAAAGATAAAAGGCCCGAAGATCGAGGTGAGACTGAGCACAATGTAAACAAAAAGAGGGCCTTAAAATTAATGTAGATAAGAGCACAATAAAAAGGGTCGCGCTCTTAAGATTGTAGTAAGACAGAGCACATAATTGAAGAAAAAGAGGAAACCCTTTGAAGTGCTACATAAATGATTGAAGTATACGTAACAGAGCAACAAAATGGTTGATATCTAAAAGGCGCTCTCCTTCAGAAACTGGGAAATTAACAATTAAAGATTCATAGGAGAAGTTTAGGATAGAAGTGTTTTCATCGTACTTATCGTGATAATACCAGGGTTGCGAAGCGATGAGCAATCATTGTAGTATGTGATAACACCCTTAATGAATTCAAATCTTTGTAGGAAAAAAAAACGTGTATATTTTGGCATCTACCGAACAATCAATAAAATCTGCATGTAACTCAGCGTTACCAGTCAAGTCGATTGGTGCGTAGTGTAGATTTCTAATATTTAAACCAGAGTATCGATAAGGAATGCTTCCACAATTGTTTGAGTGATAAGTGTTTGTGTTGTGATTGTTCATTACATGGCTTACAATATCTACCCACAAAAAGAGAATGCTACAATCATACCATTTTTCTTGCAACATCTCTAAAAATCTCCCTTCTGTAATCCTATGTTGTGTGTTCTTTTCTCATTCACACCACTGTTTTAAATGACCCAACAGCCTACCTTTTCCCAGCCTGCTATAGAGACGTTTCGGCTTTACTAAATTTTCATCAATGCCGCAATAATCATTTTTATGCCCACATTTGGCCATTTTGAGTGAATTTATCAAGAATAAAACTAAATAGCTTTTTTTAATGGTAAGTAACTAAAGGATTTTGATCTGAAAGTATCAAGCTAACTCAGCAGTTAACAAAATAGTGATCTTTTTAAGAGAGAAATTCAATCAAAATTCAATACTGAGAAAAATTATTTTCCTTTTACTTTCAACAAGATTATCTTCTGTTGAGCCATGAAATTTCAGAAATATCAACAAATCGAGATAAAGATTTCATCATGGTTTTTTAAATATTTTCTAAGACCGGGAGACTCAAGCATAGTTTCGAGTACCCGAGCAATGTTCAGGCTTTGATCTAAGTGTACCAAGGCACATGCACTTAGTTTAAAATATTTACAGTATAAGTTCAAAGAAAAAGAAGTTCCCATATTCACTTATTCCTATCTTGTTCAACTCATGAAGTAAAAATATTGTCTCCGCTCTTGGTAATTCACTATTTTCCAGATATGTACATTCTTTTCCACATCTCGTAATTTATCCATTGATTATTTTTACATCATCTGAGTTTCCCGATAAATATTAAGAGGAGATGACGGTTTAACGTCAAGCCATAAAATGCAGTGAAGAAAGATCGACTCAAACATCGGTTATCCCAATAAATTCTTCTTCTTCTTCTTCTTCTTCTTCTTCTTCTTCTTCTTCTTCTTCTTCTTCTTCTTCTTCTTCTTCTTCTTCTTCTTCTTCTTCTTCTTCTTCTTCTTCTTCTTATTATTATTATTATTATTATTATTACTATTATTGTTATTATTATTATTATCCTATAATTCAAACAGCATCTAAATTTAAACGACTCCCTTTTAAGTCTTTTAAAACTTCTAACAATTCCTAGCCAATGAGCAGCAACTCGTTCCAGCAAGATGAGATTGTCGCCCTTTCCTTCTACCGTTCTTACTTGAACGTAAAAACAATCTAGATTGATCACTGATCGCTTCCAGTCTTAAAGCGATTACATTATCTCCAACCCCGACCTGATTCAATGAAACCAAACTCGCTCTAGTTCCTAGATCTTAAATAGCTTTTTCTTTTCTTATCTCAAGCACAGAAGCTGGGCGAATCCACTAGCAATAGATCCTGTTATCGGTGTTGGGGTTGAATTATGCAAGCATCCCCTGTATGTTCCTGAGAGGCCGAGTTCACGCCTCAGGCCCAGGTTGGAATGAGCAGTCCTCACGCTAGAAGTTCATCCGAACCCAGGGCGATGGTATGATTCGTCTTAGCTCCAGGGCTGGGAGAAGAATGTGTGATTCGCCTTGGGAGTAAGTTTCGAACTCAAGAGACACTCCTAAATCCCATTTCTATTTTCCGCGAAATTTCAACTGCATTACAGTCATATATCATCGTGCACACGAGGGCTTTTTTAAAATTTTAGTTATGAAATGAAAAAAAAAACAAAACAGCAACCACAACGACAGCATGGACAACAACAAAAGCTGTAAGAAAAAAATATTATTTGTAAGAATAAAACTAAAAAATAAGTATGTGAAATAAATAATGTTAATGTCAACTTCTATTTTTAAACCGGTAAAAGTGTAATCATGCATCTTCATTTCGTATCACGATTTCCTAGATTGGTAATCAGCTAAGTTAAGTCATCTTGTGTCTCTCAAGAGCCTCTGTCCACGACACCCTTGATTGATATTGCACAAAGGGGCTGTACTCTGTCACAGCTCTCGCAATTAGCCATGAAGTCTATGGAGGATCATCTTCTCTTGAAACAATTTTCTCTTATACCTCATTTTCTGCCTGACTTTCCTATAGAAATATTTTGTTATACATAGATAAAATATACATTAAAGTTTCAGGCTTCTCGTTGTCAAACTCTCTGAACAAGCATTTTCAAAGAGCGTCGGGGAAGAAAAACGTTGAGAATAAATGGATTTTCTCTTACTTCATTTCGCAGGTAGTTGCATTTATATCTTATTACCGATATTGAAATGCATGTTAACAATTTCCTCTGACCAGTTTGTCTGTTCTCTTTCTGAGATTGTTCAAGCTTTTTATCTAGACATTCTATATCACAAACTAACACTTACAGGATAATTTTCGTTTTTAACGGTTATATAGAATTTCTGCATTCATATAATTAAGGCAATAGGGCTCATATAGCTCAATTCGGTAAAGTACATAACTGTCAGTAGAATAATTACAGGTTTGCATCCTAGCAATAGTGTTTTGTTGAGAAGGTAGGATTAAAGGCTATTTTCTTAGTCTTTGTGACTGTATAATCCACAGTCACTGTTCTTCTGCATTGAACAGATGGAATTCACAAGTAAAATGTTCAAGGCTATGGATGTAGTTTACACCTATAATTTCTAAGTTCTAGAAATTGCACACCTGCAGTGCTCTTCTTGATCGTTCAGTTTATAATATTTTTTTGCTTGTTTTGATTTTAGTTATCCTGAATGAAGATGTGATTGAAAAAAAAAACCCCAGCAGAATCAATAAATCTCCCCCTCCCCTAATCTTTCCTCTATTGCTTCGGAATCTTTTATAAAAAGATAAAAAAGACGCCGGGTGGCATTCCATAAAATTATTGACCCCCACACAAAGAGTTAAAAAATTCTCCCCCACATTGCAAACCGGAAAATTCCATATGCCAATGATGAAAACAGAACAAAATGAAAATCAAGCTCTTAGTCATTTTACTTCAGAGAGAACAGAATATATGGAAGGTCTTAAATACACCACTGCACTGTTATAAAATACGCTGTGAAGTGCAGCTACGTGGATCATTCAATGCTCTATAACCCTTTGCCTCCATTGCTAGGATCATTGTAAAACTTACACATCATTCAAAATACTATACATTACAAAATATCGTATAATAAACGCATTCATCAGAAACATTAAGTACATCATTCTTTTTAACATGACTTTTTTTTCCCAATATTCACATCACAAATACCTTACCCCACCTCAATGTAATTATGATC
Organism: Elysia crispata; assembly: GCA_033675545.1. NCBI lineage: Eukaryota > Metazoa > Mollusca > Gastropoda > Plakobranchidae > Elysia > Elysia crispata. The sequence continues at coordinate 133,767 of JAWDGP010007346.1, forward strand.
GATGTTCTCTACAGACAGAAATAGGCCTGAAATAGTATAAAACAACAATAAGGTATTAATACGGTCGGAGTGTTAAAAATCTTCTATTATCATAACATTTCCCACTCTGAAATCAATTCGAGCAACAAATCTGCCATAACAAGCTCTCTTAGGAGCTATCAGCAACAAGACCTCTCTCCTCCCCCCCCGAGGGTACTTCAGGCTTGCCAATCGAACTTGAGCCTCGAATCGATATTTAAATATAAAGGATGCTTTGTCGGCAACAGGATAGAAAAAAAAAACCGATAACATCGTTTCAGTGAGAAGCGAGATAGAAGAAAAAAAGAAGGAAATTTGAAACAAAAGCAAGACGCCATCCATCGAAGCTGGACATGGATAAAATTTTTAAAGTGATTCTGAAAAAAATTAAGTTCTTTTTTTTATTTTGCAGTTTTTTTTTTTTACAAACAGCCTTTTGATCCATCGCCTATTGTTTAAACAGTGGAAAGGTCGGTGTATGCTTTGTTTCGTTTTTTTTCTCTTACTGATTAAGGCAAATATCATTGAGAATCGATACACAGATAATTAGTCTGACTGTGAAAGAAAAGAAAATGATGAATAAACAACGAATAAACATAATATCAGTAAAAACTATTGAGTTAGACAGAGGAGGGAGCTCTCTTTAGTGTTCACTCGTAAAACAATTTTCTCATAGCGCTATTTAAGTGATATCTGCGAGACGACCAAATGATATCAAAGGAAGAAATGTATTGATCAATGTGGTTGAATTTACCTCCTAAGACACCCAGACCAATTGTGATTTTAACTTCCTGGTGAAAAAAAAACCAAACAGCACAATATAAAAATTTATTCTTAATGAATACCGCAATGATGAAAAAGTGTTGGGGAAAAAAACAACCAAAAAAAAAAAAACTACCTGCTCTATACCCGTTCATTTTAAAAATTGTTTATCTAATTTTTGTTGTTGTTGTCAGAATTGAAACCAGACACCCCCAATCTTCTTCTTCTTCTTCTTCTTCTTCTTCTTCTTCTTCTTCTTCTTCTTCTTCTTCTTCTTCTTCTTCTTCTTCTTCTTCTTCTTCTTCTTCTTCTTCTTCTTCTTCTTCTTCTTCTTCTTCTTCTTCTTGCTGTTGTTGTTGTTGTTGTTGTTGTTATATTATTATTATTAGTTGTTGTTGTTGTTTCACGTTTAGTCTTTAACATATAAACATGGTCTAGCGCATTGTTAAGGTCATTTGCATTACACTTATTGTGTTGTTACTTTTTTGTTCTTGTTTTGATTCGTTCTTTCCCGTTCTATTTTTTTCCTTTTTGTCGTTGTCATTCTTCATAATCATTCCATGAACAACAACAAAACTAAAAATAAAATAAAAAAAAACAACAAACAAAAAAAAAACAACCGACAACAACAATAGTACTTTTATTTGACTGTATTTAACTGACCTTCAAATTACACGACATTGTCTCTGGGTGAACTTGCTTTCAGAGGCGAAGAATTTCCATAAAATTATTGATTGTTCTGCCGTCTAAGAGGAGATAAGCTGTCGAACGCACTCCTAATTTTGACTTCCTCTTTGTACGGCGGGCAACATTTGCGTGTTCCTTTGTAGGCTTGAAGCGTTAGGGTCAACGCGGTTAGAGAAGCAAAGAAGATTAGCTCGTTCGAGTAAATCACTTCAAAAAACGTGTACTAGATTGAGTTACCTAAAGTGAATTGAAAACGATTTTTTCAATACATACATGTATACATAATAATATGACAGTGTATATACTTTTTAAAAAGCTGTATGCGTTTTTTTGTATATGAATATGTATAAATAAGTTATTATGATATGCATCTAATAAGCATCCAAATCAGGGAAAAAATAGCTTCAAACTTTTTCGCAATAAAACAACTTCACACGTCTTGTTTACATAAAAAAATAGCCTGCAAATTTTTGAAGCCATCAAATTAGAATGTCGTTCTTGAGACAGTTGCTGCATTGGTGTAAAAAACTGGTATTAAACAGTTTGGATCTCCATTCCTCTATAAATTAGATGTACGCTCAAACGTGGCAAAATTTTTTGAAAGGCTTTTAGATACCGCGTCACAGATCCATACTGCTTTATTCATCGTTATAAATTTATGAGGTTTCTACACATTACATCAATGCATAAACCATTGCTCAATTCTTAAGATGTCTGTGTGCTAAGTTGAAATTTAACCATAAGTAAACTGTTTTTTTTTTCCTTTTAGCTTTATCATCTTCAATGGATCAAAATAGATACGAGGAAAACCTTTCTAAATTTTCTTCATGCGCATGAGGCATGAAGTCAAATCTAATTAAAAGCAGAAGTTTTTGATTGGTTCCGCGATAAAAGCCCGAAACTATAAAAAAAACTGCGATTTTTTTAAAAAAGTCATACTAACTTTGTGATTGTGCAGAGGATGACTCTTCATACAATAAACGACAGCAGGCAGTGATAAGATTCTTCTTAATTTTTGTCTTTTCTGTTCAATCCTTGAACGTCCTGTTTCTGCTGCCTCAGTTTTTGCAAATCTGAGCTGTTTATCATACATGTGTGTTAACCTCATTGCTTTAACAAAGTAAACTAGTCTTAGAAACCTTAATGAGCTAAATAATCGTTTACGGTATGCAGGGCTTGCATAAACTTCGCATAGTCTTTGAGGATGTCCAATTTAATCAAGCTATTGCTTTCAAAGTCAACCATAAATCAATAGTTAATTCATTGCTCAGAAAAGAAATTCCGAAGGAATTCATAAAACAAAAACAACCAAACAAATAAACAAAAAAAAAAAAATGAAGGCCAGTCAACTGCAGCGTGAGATTTTAAATCTTTTCTTTCTTTCTATCTTCTATTTTAAATCTTTTCTTTCTTTCTATTTTCTATTTTAAATCTTTTCTTTCTTTCTATCTTCTATTTTAAATCTTTTCTTTCTTTCTATCTTCTATTTTAAATCTTTTCTTTCTTTCTATTTTCTATTTTAAATCTTTTCTTTCTTTCTATCTTCTATTTTAAATCTTTTCTTTCTTTATGTTTTCTATTTTAAATCTTTTCTTTCTTTCTATCTTCTATTTTAAATCTTTTCTTTCTCTCTATCTTCTATTTTTAAATCTTCTCTTTCTTTCCATCATCTATTTTAAATCTTTTCTTTCTTTCTATCTTCTATTTTAAATCTTTTCTTTCTTTATGTTTTCTATTTTAAATCTTTTCTTTCTTTCTATCTTCTATTTTAAATCTTTTCTTTCTCTCTATCTTCTATTTTTAAATCTTCTCTTTCTTTCCATCATCTCGAAAACCAAGATCCTCCCACCTGGTACTCAGAAACCCGTTGTTTCCCCCAGGAGAATCGGGAGGAAAGCGGGCGTGCATTCTGCGAGGGGAACAGATCAATTATGCAACTGGAATCCTTTCCTCTCATTATCGATGTCTTGCGTGACCACACGTCGGCGACAGAAACGAAGAGCTCTCACGCAATTTCAGCCCTTCTTTTTCTTTTAATATCCGAGGATCTTGGCCAGGCCGTGCTATCGGATTCTTTCAAATTACCCGGTAGAACAGGGCCTTGAGGTGTGGGGACATCTATTCTTGAGACACTTTCTTGTAGGGCTGTTTTTGTAACGGGTCCAAATGAGTTGAAAATTGATAAATCGTACCTTCGAGGAATCGTTTAAATGAGTCTAGGTTTCTCAAAATTTCCCCTTGGTCTTCGAAAAATTTTCTCAACACATAGTAGATCGTTAACTTTGCGTATAGAACACAAGGTTTTTTTTCCGTTCTTTTCCTAAGCTATTAAATTGATTGAGTGAAATGTCTAGTGACATCAAGACACACGTTAACACCTGTAACATTCTGGAGGGGAAAAGAGAGAAAACCAATTAAAAGAAGGCGGCGTAAAATGAAAGCAAAGACATCGAAAATTTATTACTTTGAGTTTGCTCTAGCAATGCCTGGATCAAAAGAAAGAGAGAGAGAGAGAGAGAGAGAGAGAGAGAGAGAGAGAGAGAGAGAGAGAGAGAGAGAGAGAGAGACAGACAGACAGACAGAGAGACAGACAGACAGACAGACAGAGAGACAGAGAGAGAGAGAGAGAGAGAGAGAGAGAGAGAGAGAGAGAGAGAGTCACACAGAGAGAAGGACAGCTAGAAAGAAAGATACATTGTATGAGAGAAGGGAGAGTCTGAGAGAGAGGGTTAGAGATGGGAGAGTTTGAGTGAGAGAGAGAGAGAGAGAGAGAGAGAGAGAGAGAGAGAGAGAGAGAGAGAGAGAGAGAGAGAGAGAGAGAGAGAGAGAGAGAGAGAGAGAGGGTTAGATAGAGAAGAGAGGGATATAAGAGAAGAAAGAAAAAAACGGAGAGTCAGTTTGTGCCAACCTAAGCATAGTCAAATCACCCACTGGGTATACCGATAGTCGGTCTGTCAAGAATTATCATAACATTAGTCACATCCCCTTCACAAAGGATGTAGCTCCGCAAGTCGCAAAACTTATGTACCGACGATGTGTACCTTTAATCCGTGCAACATCCATTATTCGTTCTTCTTCAACAGATTCTCCAATGGAGCAGCCCTATTAAAAGCAACAGTTGTTTTATGATTTAAAGACAAAAATAGTGAAGATGAATAACAGACAAGTTTGTCAAGTCTTTTATGAAAACGTAAAACACGTAGAACAGGGCGTCTTTCCTACCCAATTAGTATTTTAGCCCAAGGAGTTTGATTATCCATTTTTCCATCTCCCAATAGTTCAACCGATATGGGAGTGATATCCCTCTTCACATCTTTCTCGATTGATACATAGTTGGGTTCCTTTTTAGCGACTCCTCGAGAAAACAGCTTTCAGAATGCACATAACAATCCAGACATCTACTCGTGTATTTTATTTTAAAACTAGAATGTGCAAAAACTTTTAAAATAAATTTAAGAACTGAAAATTATGAACCACAACTGCCATGATCAAAATTATAACTTACAGTACAAGCTGGAAACCCCATTCTACGAACGGGACCATGGTGTCAAATTGCCGGGGCTGGGGTGCGTCTGTGTGTATTAAATAGGCTTAATGGTCTTGACATGAATTCTTTTACTTAAATGATCCAGATATATTATGTTTCCACCAATCCATCTTTACTTAGATTCTAAATAGCTCGAAAATTCTTATTCTGAACACAAAATTTAGAAAAAGAACTTAATTTTTTTAAATAAAGGGATTCCATTTTTTCCCAATATGCTGTTAATGTTAGATCCTTTTAAACGCTTTGAATTTTCCCATTAATTGCATAAAAGCGCCCTGCCTTCTTAGGAATTCTTCGCCGCGCTGTTTTTTAAACCTACATAAAAGTTCTAAAAGATCTTTAAGCCTTAAAGTAAAATCTAGATTCATTTAGTTGTAAATCTTAATCTTTTAATTTGAGTCTAGCTGCTGTAAATGTCTAAACTTTAGATCTAGAATCTATGTCGAAGCAAATTCTGAAATTCTTTTCTTAGAGCTTGCACTGTATCATGTAGTTCTAGATCTAGATCTACTCTAGACGATTTTAGATCTGCCGCCGCCTACATTGTATGTGTACTTTCAGTTTCATTCCTGCCATCTCTGCCCAGCTGTGCTTACAGAAAATAGTTCGCACATTCGTCTTTTACTTTTAATAAAATAATAATCACATTTGTGCCTTTAATTTTCGAAAATACTATTTTGGTGAAAAATAACATTACCAATCCAATCTTTCAGGGCAATTTTCAACTTTGTGCCAAATTTGACGTTTCTAGGTGGTCTAGAAATACTCTAGAAGGTCCTCTTTTTTGCCTAGCTCCACTATATATAGATGCTTAAATAGAACCAATACTGCTAATGCCTATAGTGAAATTTTTTGCTTCCAAATAAACCCTCTAAATATTTTTGTTATAGAATGAGAAGTGCATTATCACTGCATCATTTTAGAACGATCATCGTCATGCTTGTAGAATAGGAGTCATACGACACAATGTTTATTTCAGCCACCCTTATTGATCAATTTAATTTCCAAGTTTTCTTTAGCATAACAGGCTATTTAGAGGTAATAAGGATGCTTTAAAAATATAAAAGAGCAGACAATCATACTATTGCACATGCAGCTGTAAACACGTTTTGGTGTTGACATTTGAATATTTTTTTTATTTGATTTAATTCACTCAAAGATATATGAAAACAATAGATGAGATCTTACTAAAGGTCTTAAAGTAAGCAAATCGTTTTAAGTTCTTGCATTTTTTTCCTCATCTAAAATAAAAAAAAAATTGATTAAAACCTAAAATAAACCCCATGGAATTTATCCTTTGTATTTATATGTCTTATCAGAAGAAGCTCAGAAATGAATGTATGTGCTTGAAATAAGAACTAATAAGAAAAAAAATGTCAAACAATCACATGATGGTCGTTTCCAGAATCTTTGTCTAAAGAATTGAGTTTCTCATGAACAAAATGGTATCATCTATTTCAAAAGTTTACTTCGGAATCGAAAAGAAAATGATAATACAATTCATGAAATTTAGCTTGAAGAATAGTTCTTAAACCTCAAAAAACAAAAATATTTTTAAATGAAAACTCAAAATTTTTCTTTAGTCTAAAACAAGATTACTTTCGACAATAAAATCGAATCAGCAGTACAAAAGCACAAAACAAAAACGTCACTCTGGTAGCACAATCAAATGAAAGCTCACCGAGGACAAATGAAAATAAATGAGTAAACTATTTTACAAATTCAAGAGTAAAATTCTTTTTATTTTGAAAAACATCTTTTTCAAATAAACTTTTATTTTTATACAATGCGGTCCTCCAGAGGAGAATGTCATAAGAATAGGTATGCTTAAAGCTAAGGAAACAAAAAATAGAATGAAAATACTCGTACTGACTTCACTTCACTGCATCCATTTAGCACATGAGGAAACTTAGCACAACCAGTCCTCCATTATTAGCTAACGCCTTCATCTCTGATAATCGTGGGAGAAAAAGTAAACAAGTTAACATGAAACAGCGAAAAACCACTTAACCTGACATAAAAAAATAAACACTTTTGGAACACACGTAATCAGATAATTTGTTTAACATTGCCCACGGCAAAAAGATAATGCATTAATCATTTTTTTTAAGCCCCTGAGGCTATGGCGACAATGCAGTGGACAACTAGACAAATACTTTGAGGCACTAGTACAGCTGGATGCATGCAGTCTAACTTTATCACCAGATGCGACTTACACCAGTACAATGACAAATGTACGGCGAGTCTTGGGTCACGACGCCATTCTGGTTTCCAGTGTTAAAATAAAAAAAAAAAAAAAAAAAATACAAAAACCGGGAATCTGCACAAAAGAATAAAATTCAAATAAAGAACTTATAACCACACCCGTAACATAGCTCATAAATATCAAATAAAGAATAATTCCCTTATTTCTAAACTTACTTAAAATACAACACTTTTTTCCACTGAAAAGTTTAAAATAAAACAACGTTGAAATAAAAAATGAAGACATGTTAGTTGAGGATATAAATAAATCTCAAGATTAAAATCATGGCAACAAATCTACACAAATTCGCGAAAATCACATATCTCATTACCTCTTTGCAAAAAATTACAGCTTTACACATTTATAAAATCATAAAAATATGATAATAGTTATATTTATTTTTTTTTATTTTTTTTTTTTTTTTGCACACATCCACATTCCATCTTTGAAGAGGAGATATTCTTTTCACCTGTGTAGCGATATGTCATGAGGCATTTCATAATTAGGTTTTAAACTAAAACTTTCCAATCTCACGCACCATTTTAGTATTATCAAACAATGTATTATGGCATGCCATTTTTTGTTCCACGATTTCACTGTGTTCATTTCTCTCAATAATTTAATAAAGACATCCGTGAAGGAATAAAATACTTAAACAAAAGATTATTAAGTACAATAATTTCTTTTTAAAGGGAGGGGGAAGATATTCTTACCAACTTCCTTAAAAAACTGAAAAATTTTTGCCTGTCTAGATTATATGAAAAAAGAAAACACACTATAGCATTCCTAGCGACATTTTTCACCTTCATTAAAACAGTTAATACAGTCTTTGAAGCAAAAGATACGAAGTATTTTCCCTTGCAAAGAAACATTTTAATCAAAACCTTAGAAGTCTACAACAGTGCCTAAGAATTAGACAATCCTGGAGTAGGCCCATATCGAAGATTCCTAAATCTGTGATCAGGTAGATGCTCAGCTAGGTGATATATATGAATTGTTAGTTGTGACATATCAAGGCGTGGTTGATTGCTATATTGTGGCTGACTCCTTCTCCTCCATGATCTTCACATCACCAGGGCGGAGACCCCAAGATTACAAGAAAAATGCTTGCAACTCACAAGTCCCGTTTATTTTTATACTGCGCTAGGCTTAGACAAATTGTTAAACGATTTTAATTTCACGTGCCTATGTCAAGAAAGAAAAGGCAACCAATAAAACCCCCAAAACCTTGACAATTGAAAAGATTAAAGAGCACCTTGTCACTATCCCAGAAATCAACCTGAAACAATTAGCGCATTTATTCAGCATAAACGAACATTCAAATATGATGCTTGAAATTCTCACGAATACGTCATTTATAGAAATATACTGCACAAAAATGAGACTTATCGGGAATCTTCTCTTGGGAACGTATTCTGACAAAGTGCACCATGAAAAGACAAAAATATACAATGTTTGGGCCCAGAAAAGTCCTGACTGCCATTGTTTCATCATGGTGGCCACAATTGCACATGGTCTCGTATCGACTGAAGAGAAAAGAAGGTTGAAATCGACGCGAAATCAACCCGAATATTCATTTCTGGGATTTTAATTCGCACTGACACAGCCCTGTGGTGGAAATGAGCATCTATCAGGCCATCAATGTTTGCAGGAGCCGTAAAGACGGGGCGACTAGCATTATTGAACCTAAAACCCGTTTTCGAAAAATCTGAAACAGTAACAGTGTAGCCTGTTCAATTGTCGTTCAGGGCGTCAAGAAATGAACGAACTAGGAGAGACAACTCGTTCCATTCACTCGTTGAAAACAGTCTAAACCCTTTGCCGTTGTGACTGATGATAGCAAGCTCTTCGTCCTGTTCACACATTCGTCGTGTGGTCAGACATCGTCACCCGCTGTTCGAACACCCATCGTGTCTTCAAGCTGCTGCAGATCCGGCGTGATGTCTTCCAGTGCGCACTATGACGTTTTCCCTAAACGCGAAAAGAAAGAAGAAAAAATGTAAGAAGTCTGAATAAATAAGCACGATGATCATATGAAGATTGTGGTTCTTTCATTAATCTATAGACATTTTTCCTTTTTTTTTTTTTTAAATCTCAGCCGATATCGATATTTTCATATAGACCACAGATATCAAATCATGACATTCTTTGGCGCGACAAACAAAAGAGAGCCGATTCAATTGTTTAAGACTTACAACTGCCTAGTAAAGAAAGAAAACGAGACAGCGCAACATATACATCCTACTTCAGTAACATGTCAACAACGCAGCCATTACAATTATTTAAAACAATGACAAAATTACCCTTTTAAATGAAAAATGAGTTGAATTTTCACTGGCAAACCTATGAAAAAAAAATATGGAAAAAACATACAGGAAAGGTCTAACTTCAATCTCACGCGTCTACAGGCCACCATATGGCTGTAAAACCAACTTAACCAAGCAGGCGGAAAAGGATTTCACGCTATTCAATAATTTTATTTGTGTGACCTGCAAATGGACACAGATTTGCGCGTGTAGCGATTAGGGGTTGTTTCCGTAATTTTGCTAGAAAGTTTGAACTTCAAAGGGTCTGGTTACACGTCCCTCTAATTTCCTCGGAGAATCGTCTACAGGGTACGGTGGTTTTGTGTCAAGGCAATGTTGTCGTTGATTGCTCCTGTTGGCGAATGTAGTGCTTCCTTATTGTTGGTCCATCGCTCTACTGTATAAGCTAAAAAGAGTCATGAAATCCCAGTTTAATAGGGCGAATTCAGGCATTTAGCGAGATGTCCTCGACTAACTTTGCAGTCTTCCTGCGATTTTGCAGTGCACCCAACTCGGCCATAACTCTTCACCGCTGAAACAATTTCCTGCGCTGCTCTTTCGAGTTCCTTCGAGCTCAGCCGGCTGAGAACAGTCTCCTCGGGCTGCCCAAGCACTCCTGTGACCAATGGGCGATCAATACTTATACAAACTAACAGGAAGTTCAAGATGAGAGCGCATACTTGCAAGATTAGAAAATGACGTGCTGACAGAGGAAACAATCGGAGGCGACGGGGCGGGTCTCAGATTTGCTTCACAGCCTAATTTTCAACGCACACATCATAGTCACACACTTTAAGATCGTCCACACACAGCCCAAGCCTATCGGCATTTTCCAGAAGTTTCAACATCAAAAAGAAATAAATGACTGAAAGTTGAAGTTAATATAAGCTCCCAAACTTAAATGGATGTAAAGGCTGTATTTAAAGCTCTTAAGGTTAGTTCTTATTTCCACAGCTAGCTTCTTCATATTCCACGTATTATGCCTAGGGCCTAAAGCAGTCTGATACTGGCTCGGTCGAACGGTTTAGCTTAGTTCGGTTAAAAAGTCACTGATAACTATAGAAACAGCGTTGTCACTTCTATTTCTACACCAAAAGGGATTCATTCCACAGTTATTTTGACAATATTTTCAAATAGCGCATCCTTGATTTTTAAGCGAAGATATAGTTATGTTTCTCAAATATCAATAAGATCAAGATTCACGATTCAAATGAAAGCCTGAGTTTTGTGCCCCAGTTATACACGTATCTTCTGCATTCAATATGCACCCACCACAAGACTGTGTTCGTGAGTGTTTTATATCTATAGCAAACCATGCTATATAATGCATCACTGGGATGCATGAAATATTCATATATAAGTCTCACGTAATTCGACCGCACCTCAGAGCCTGGGCTGCGACGACTATATAGACAAAATAATGTCAAAATATAGATCGTGATATAAGACACAAAAATAAAATTGAAAAAAAAAAACAAAAAACACACGACCACCCACATTGTGCCGAATGTTTCATTGTTAAGATTATAGTGGAAATATAGCGAGCACGTGACTCTACTGATAGTAATAGAACTAGCCCCTAAACCAGCAGACAAAAATCGATACATGAAATTTGTTTAAAATCTAAATTTAACATGGACGGCTGGCGAGGTTAGTTTAATTTGCTCCACTCGAAATAAACAAAATGCCAACACGATACAAATGCTTTAAATATTCCATAATTGTTGAAATCAGATCCTTACATGAACTCCTACAAGTTTAGCGAATCAGCAGCCGGCAGTATACATCAACTTTTCAGTATTTAACTTAAAAAAAACAACAATCCAATATAGGCAAGGTCAAAAGAGTTGATGAGCAAATGGCAAATGAGTGAGCGAGAGGGCGAATTAGAGGTGAGAAGATTGTTATTGAGAGGAAGAGGCGACGAAAAAAATTGCATTGGGTGAAGGTATTTCGAAGAGAGAGAGAGAGAGAGAGAGAGAGAGAGAGAGAGAGAGAGAGAGAGAGAGAGAGAGAGAGAGAGAGAGAGAGAGAGAGAGAGAGAGAGAGAGAGAGAGAGACAGAGACAGAGACAGAGACAGACAGACAGACAGAGAGAGAGAGAAAGAGATAAACAGAGAGAGAGAGAGAGAGAGAGAGAGAGAGAGAGAGAGAGAGAGAGAGAGAGAGAGAGAGAGAGAGAGAGAGAGATGAAGAGAGAGAAAGACAGACAGACAGACAGACAGAGAAACAGAGAGAAAACGGTTAATTCTATGGCTGCCGGAAAGAATAAGACGACGGAGTGGGTCAAACAGAGATAAGAGGGAAACGCAGCTGAAAGAAGGAAATTATCCACCCAGGCGACATGGAATGGAGTGGCCACACAACGGGTTTTTCTTTTTTATTATTATTATTATTATTATCATTTTTTCTTTTAAAGCGTAAGGTTAGGCGTTGTTTGAGAATCGATTGTGCGCCATGGCATGCGGCCTTGTGTTGACGACACATTACAAACTGTCTGCACCGCAGAATGGAGCCACATCTGAAACATTATAATTACACGGAACAAACAATTAATTAGCGCTGTTTTTTTTTTAATTGTAATTACAAAAAGGGCAGTACCGAGAGATTGCATTGCTCTAAGAATAGATTTCGGTGTTTCTTTCTTTCTTTTTTTTTCTTTAATCCTTTTTTGAAATCTCGCATTAAACCTTTATTCGTATAATGCCGGTATAAACAAACGAAGTGAAGTAAAAAAATGTTATAAGACTATAATGGTGAAAAATGGTGAAACACTCACCCTAAGGTATGCGGGGGATGATAGCTCTTGGTTTGTGAGAGAAACATATTATAGACGGATGGACAGTGAGGTATTATCTTAATTTTTGTAGCCCCGTCTTGCTTTACTAGTTCTTGGGAAAAATTGAAATAAAAAACCCATGCTGCGGAGGGGCTAGATCAACCTTAATGCTATTTATAACAAGGTCTTCCAGTTTTGCTAAGGTCCAGGAACACAAGGAGAGCTGCGGTACGATTGGTTTTTTTTTTTTGTTGTGTTTTCACAATACCTTCATTTCTCACAGAGCAGACAATCAATATAACCTCTAGAGAGGTAAAGGTGATCGGAGATCACGATTGATCGGAATCTGCCTCTTTCTTTCTCTGTCTGTCTCTCTGTCTGTCTGTCTGTCTGTCTGTCTGTCTCTCTCTCTCTCTCTCTCTCTCTCTCTCTCTCTCTCTCTCTCTCTCTCTCTCTCTCTCTCACCCTTTATGTTAATTGCCAACTTAAAGTTCTGATAACTTAATGATGATTAGCTGCACATCTGAATGATTCGCATAGAATGTATTGTTGCGCGCTCTCTTTCTCTACACATGAGTTCTGGGGGAAAATAATAAAAAACATGAAAAAAAAAACTAAAACAAAAAACAATAAAACGACTAGACTCTGAGCAACCCACAAAATGTGCCTAAATCCATGATCCCGGTATACGATGAGCCAACCGCTTTTTAACCAACCGAACGAGAAAGCAGCGGTGTCAAATATCTTCAATACAATTTACTTTAGGGATTTTTTTTTTTTACATCCAAACAAAAGCTTCACTGCAGGGAAAGACACCAAATGATATCGTAGAAACACGAATCATCTCAACTGTTTCGATCCGCTAAGGCTGCATTGAAGCAATGGGTCTAATTTCTATCAAGAGGCTTACTGAAGCCACGGATTAGTAATATAAAACAAGAAAATAATTACTACACTGATTAAAAAAAAAAAAAGTTGTTCGACGCCGCTCATAGAATCCTCACTAGCAACCTTCTACCCCTATATATTATGTGGTATGAGAGAGACTTTAGCGGGCATGAAGCGTTTTAGCACTCACACTGGGGACCTGAAATCCTTTTCACGCAGAGGTACTAATCTGCACTGCAGTGGTCCCGCCAACCTTCCAGGTCCACTGGGAGTGAGGGTGTGAGCCACCATCCAGCCTGCCTGCGACATCTGACACGATTCATTCCTTCAAACACGCATCGACCTGCCGCGGTAACCCAGTCCATGAAAGCTCGCGTTGAAACTCGTATTTAGAAGTTTCAAGACTACTTAAAGACATTTTCTGACGCATCTCGTGTAATAGTAGTGGCTTTTGTTTCAATGGCACTTTGAAACTTTCCCGCGCGAATTACTTGAAAATAATAATAATAATAAAAAATAAAGACTGTGGTTCAGAGTTGATATAGGTCAAGTGACATTTTCTTCATCTCGGCCAGAGGAGCAAGTCTAGACAAACTGTTATCTCAATGCGGGTCGTAAATATACTACTCTTAAAATAATGATCAACGGAAAAGACGTTCACCCTGATCCATTTCTCTCCTAATCACCCCCCCCCCCCTCTTACTCCCCCACACCCTTCTTGTCACAGAATTTGATACACATGCGCTAAATCATTGTTATATTATGTGCATGACTGGCACAATAAAAAAAAAAGAGCAACCCCCTTCCCCCCCAGAGTTCGCTCGATTCGAGGATTCGGAATTGTGCCAAGATTTTTTTTTAAAGACAGTGATAAAAAAAACGACAGGTATATCTAAATATCTATCGTCAATATTTTCCAGAATATGGCTTTGCGTTTCTCTTAATTAGGGTCTGGATCCACCGATACACCAGAACACTAGGCCAACGTCTCTCAAGCTCAGTCTTCCACGCTCCTCAGAGAGAAGCGCTTGCTCGTGATGCATCGCCGCAGATCAGAGTTAAGTCTCACTGACAGCCCTTTGACCACGCAGCGTGCAACTTCTGACAGGTTAGTGTAATGACAAGCATCAGCTTTCTGCCGCGTCCCATGCGATAAAAGCTTAAATCGAACTCCGTTTTCTCGAGCAGCTTCCTAATTGTTTAATGTCCGCACGGCTCTAATATTTTTGCTTCCAAGCCTAGCCAGGAAATTGTGCACGTCTGAATGCAGGTTGTGACGGAAAGCGTCCGCTAATGATCCTTTGACACTTCTTTCTCCTCCTCTCCTTCCCCACCCGTTCTCCACAATCACTTTCGACATACTCCCACATCTTCCAGTTCTGCCCGATGATGAAAAGATCTCAAATCATCCACGTTTACATAGCAGAGGAGAGGAAAACAAAGTGTACCAAACTGAACATTGGATAAGTAAAGAAAAAATATGGGCCGTCACCTTTGCATACGGGATATGTGTAATAGTGGAACGAAAAGAATGGCAGATTGGCAGCTAAGGCAGCACAAAAGATGGAGAACAGACAAAGACAAAAGTGCAAGAGACGAAGCATAATGATCTGGTCAAAGAACATCAGGAATCTCAGGGTTGAGATGCTAATAAAGGTGACAGACATTCGGGAGGAAGGGATCCGGAGAGGTGACTCTTGGATGGACAAAGTCTCTTGGGAATCGCAGAAGGACGACGAGATAAGCTCATTTTTACACCGACATGCATACGACAGTTTTCTCTGATCAAAGAGAGATCCACGGAAAAAATATAACCTGCATGATGAATTCTCAGTGTCATGAATTCAGGGAGCACAATTTTGTTCTCTTTTTCGTCCAAAAGAAAAAAAAAATATTGATAACTCTCTTTGGCATACCGATTTTGATAAACAAAACAGTGCCTTTTTTTTCTTCTTGCTTCCTTTATAATACGCTTGTACTCTCCTGACCTGACACGGTTTAAATACAATAAAGAGAATTTTTTGAGACAACGCTCTCTCTCTCTCTCTCTCTCTCTCTCTCTCTCTCTCTCTCTCTCTCTCTCTCTCTCTCTCTCTGTCTCTCGCTCTCTCTCCTTTTTTTTAAGGGTCTTAGGGGAGATCAATTGAACGTGTCTATAATTATTTAGTGGGCAAGTCTAAGTTGAAACATGTAACTGGGTTACAAGGAAAATATAATAATCGAATTCTTGGGTTCGACGATTGTCGATTGTCCATCTTATTCCACGAACACATTTTTTAATATTTTCCTCGAATACACTTTTTTTTTTTAAGAACGGTGTTTACCCGAAAGATTTAAGATGCACTTATGAAAAGATGAATACCTAGGGCGATATAAAAAAAAGCAAAAAATGATACTAAGTCTATAAATCTGAAAAAGTAAAAGATCCTTATTCGCGAGTTACGAACGTCTGATTTTTTTTCCTGCTCAAGGATCATTTATAGCCCGTTTAGAACAGGTCATCGCCGTCGAGTAATAGACCTGGAAGGAAAAAGTCCACATTCACTCACTACTGAGGGGGTGGGTGGATGGGTGGGTCAGGTGGGTCTTGAACCCGACACGAATAACCCCCAAATATGTAAGGGCGTTCCCCAAGCACAGTTTATAGGTTTTTTAGTAACTTAATTAGTAATTTTGGCTTTCATTTCGAAGTAATGTCAAAAGCAGCATGTTGGTCATGTCACGTTAACATATGCAACCCCCCACCCCCCCACCCCCTCAAAAAAAAAAAAACAAAAAACAAAAAAACAAAAAACAAACGAACCACCTCGAAGTTCTAGGAGTGACGATCAATGCTAATTAAAACGGCAGATACAGAAATTATTCACGCCGAAGGAAAGGCAAGTCTCCTCCTATTGACTGAATAATCAATGTCTCTTGCACACCTGAGACTCCCAAGATTCAAGTGCTCTTTGAATACATAATTATTACAAGTTCCCCATCAAAGAGGTGTGCATACTACTCGGGGCAAAGCAATTATTTTCTTCCGCACTGTATGGTCTTTACATTTATGCAAACACGAAAACATTACATTCTTATGATCGCACTTGTAGGATATAGAAAATTTGAGTTAAGCTTGCCATACAGAATAATGCCATGCAGGAAGGAAAGCCACGATAGCTTCTATGCAAACACTAATAATTGTCTTCGGAATATAAGATAGTTCAATGCAACTCGAATTTTTTTTTTTTTGTCCTGTCTGATCATTTTAATTAGCAGCCGTGAGCAAAAATCACGACAAACAATTAAAATCACTGCACTCAGAGAAAAAGAAGTCATAAGCGAATGCAAAAAAAAAAAAAAAAGACAGATAGACGTTGAGAGAGAGAGAGAGAGAGAGAGAGAGAGAGAGAGAGAGAGAGAGAGAGAGAGAGAGAGAGAGAGAGAGAGAGAGAGAGAGAGAGAGAGAGAGAGAGAGAGAGAGAGAGAGAGAGAGAGAACGAAGGCCATTGCTAACTCACGTTGCTTAAGATTAAAAAATACATCTCCCGAATTTTAGGTTTTCATTCTCGGTATACATGGGAACCCAAATTATTAGCCAGTCGCTCTAACCGAATTCACACATACACACACACACACAAACAAACAAACACTGATGAAACACTAAGCCATTGATAATGACTGAAAGAAGCTCTGTCACACCTTAAATAAGGTATTTAGTTCAGCTTCCAAAGTGCAAATGTTTTAAGAAGGGGCATGTTTAAAAAAATCGGTAACATTTACGCAGTGCAGTCCACAAAGCATGTTAAAAACAATAATAAACAAAGAAACAAACGAAGAACACCTCCTGCCCCCCCCCCCCCCCCCCCAAAAAAAAAAAAAAAAAAAAAAAAAGACCGAGATTAGCGAATGAATATGCAAAAGCTTGTTATTATTTCATAACGTTCCTCATTTTCAACATTTGTGACCCCCCACACGCGCCAAAAAGAGTAAAGCACGGTTCTTAAAGAAGTGATTCGAAAGGATGCTGAGGCAGTTGCTGTATTATTGTTATTGTTGTTTCTATACCCATTATTATACCATCCCTAAATGTCGCTACCTGACTCACACGGCGAAGTGTGAGCCCACCGTTTTATTTTTAGGAACTATAATGGACAATGAAAAGAGTGCATGTCGCTGTAACTCCTACAGGCCTTTATAAACAGTCACCGTGACTATCCACCATGCTGTGACTATGTCACGCCCCAAGCAAGACGCCGGGGGGTGTCCAAGCCAAGCCACGACTCTTGCTTGAAACCCGGGATTCGCAGTTCATTCAGTGCTTAGTAAATGGATAAATGGGAAATCTCGATATAAAGATCTATCACAGTATCAAGCACAGAGCAACAGGTGCAGATACAACACACACACACACACATACAATGTATCCTAGTCAAACTCAGTCGTGACGTAGACGACTTAATGAAAGCGCACATTGTACAAAATAATAATTCAGCTTGAGGCAGCCGGGGAGACAGCAATGGCACGGATTCAAAGTTCATCACAGACTTGAACATAATGATGGCCTTTCGCCATCTATCATACAGAGCATCAGACAGAAAGGTAAAAGAAGAGATAAAAATTGTGCATCTGTCACAGGATGGTCGTAAATTTACGAGCGCCAACAGCTGCCACATGGGCAAGGGATTAGAAGCTCAGTCATAAAACAACCATGGCAGACCGATGGGGGCTGAGTTCATAAGGGCATTCTGTTGCCAGGGCAGATCACGTGTCCACAATAGAAACTGGTGAAGCAAAAGAAGACACTTTGGACAGTAAAAATGGACGTTCCAATGACTTGGTTGATATGTATTTTGATTTGAAAATTTTCACAGAAATTGATATCGAAAACAGATCGATCATGCCCAGTTTCGAAATTTATGATAAAAAAAAAAGATGATTACCATTTTTTGTGATCCGCGTTGAACATAACTGTTCTTAGAAACTTAAACCTTTTTTTTTTTCACTTACATTAGTGACGGGATGTTAAACTAGACAGATATGATGGAGACTGTAGAGTACTTGCAACATGAGATAAAAAAGGTGATTAATGACAAAATAAAAGTAATAATATCCACCGGTTTTTCCGTGTTTCTTGGTTTTTCCAGACCTGTTTTCGGTAGAATCTTATGCGGAGAAGGAGGCTTTCCGTCAAGCCAAGAGTAAGTTTGGTTTTAATGGGATGCGAACCCACTTCTATAAGCTGCTTCGGCCAGGGATCCGACACAATTCCTTATTACCAGCGCAACGCTCTACCTATTGACCTATATAGAGCGCTAATAATCGAACGCCCCCGTTTAATCTAAAAAAAAAACAACAACAACCCAATGCCTAATTAAACAGACATGAAGAATTAATGTAAGGAAGTAATAAGAAACTAATGCGCCTACTTTGAACTACTTACTGATGCATCCGCCCGCGTGCTCGCATCGCTAGCGCTCCGCCTCAGTGCGTGTGGCTGCTCGGCTCCACTGCGGAGCGCATGTTCTGGGACATGATTGGATAGGACACAAGAGACGTGGAAGGTGCTCCGAGGTTCTGAGTGAGTGAGTGCGCCACCTGGAGCTGCGGCATGGTCGCCATGGACACGGCCGCCATGTTGCTCTGCGTGAGCGCCAGCGGCCCGGCCGCCACGTTCTGCGCGATGGTCACGGTAGGCGTGACGCTCATGGCCGAGGGTGCCATGCGTGGCTGGGCGAGGCTGGCCAGTCTCTGGGCCGCGATGGCGTGCTGGGTGGCCAGGTCGCTGTTGAGGGCCACCTGCTGGGTGAGCGAGCTGTTCAGCTGCTGCGTCAAGCTGGAGTGAGCGGCGGCGACGTGCGCGGCGGGGCTTACGGCTGGAGCAAGTGCCACGGCCGGCATGATGCCCTGCTGACTCGCGGCTGCTGTGACCTGAATTGTTCCCATGCCGCCTGCAGCGGCAGCCACAGCCACGGCAGCCTTTCCCATGCGGTAGCGGGCGTTCTGCTCCAGCAGCATTTCGTTGATGCCAGTTAAATCGGAGACCTGCTTCTTCAGCTCGCTCACCTTTCGTCGGAGCATTGCGTTCTCATCCTCCAGCGCCTCGTAGTCGTGGCCGGAAATGTCGAGGTCACCGCCGTAATCGTCGTTCTTACGGCGACGCTTGACTTCCGGACCAGACGGGTAGTCTCTTCGATCGTAGTCAGAATGGTGCCTGCAGTTGTTACCGCTGTAATGTATAGATGGTTTCTCCGCCTCGTGCCGGTATTTGCACTTGCTGCCACGCTTGCAATCGCCGTTCAGATAGTCGCGGCATGTGGGCACCTCAGCCCGCATGACTTGTCCATGAGTGATGGCGAAGCCGCCTCGGCCGGAGTTGTTGAGGCGGGACGGCAAAAGACCGGTTCGGTGGAAGTATTCCTGCTCGTCCCTGGAGCAGTGCAAAAACTTGCAGCTGGGCCGCGAACAGCCTGTATTTTGGTAATCATGACAGAACGTCAGGTCACGCCGCGGCGGAGGTTGTTCCGGCCGTTCTTCCAGAGGCGGGTGGCGGTAGCGGCAGCGCCTGCCGCGCGTGCAAACGTTACGCATGTAGTCGCGACACACGTCGTCTTCGTAAGTCTCCATGCTGGAGCCACGGCCCTGGCTCCCCGCGCCGCTGCCATTGGAGACCACAGGTGTGTCCTCGCTACCAGAGTCGCTTTTGTTTGACATATCCGGACAAAAAAAAAAAATTGAAATAAAGGGAATGAAGCAAAAAAGCACAAAAAGGCTAAGACATCTGTTTATGTTCTGAAGCACCTTTTTACATTTTATTTCAAGAGTGACTAATTGTTCTTTTCTCAAAGTTTTCTTTTAAGCATTTAATGTCTTCCGGCAAAAAATCGTGAAAGATTGAAGTCTATGACTCTTTTCACAAGTTTTGATTGTGTCAATGTAAAGCTATATTTATCAACGAATGCTGCGAGCGCGAACGCTTGAGCTTGCTGCTGTTAACCACCGCTGCTGCCGCTGCTACTGCTGCTGCTGCTTCTTCGACGCTGCGGTCTACACTGGCTGTTGTTTAAGACAGGTGACCACTTGGTCCTTTCAGATATCCGCAAGCTTTTAGAATAGACGCTGCCGCAGTGTGGAAGTCATGAGCGCTCTGCAAATAATAAAAATCTATGAAGTATAATCATTGTAATGGACAGTAAACGCGTCTGGAGGAGACCAGAGGTTTATTTATCAAATTCCATATTTTACTCTCGATGCACTTTCCTTAGAGTTATCAATGAGGTATTGGTCACTTTGGCGAGAGCCATAATAGAGTTCAAATGAATTTTGTAAGATTTAGTCATGAAATAATGAGTATAATAGTTTCAGCTAATCATAAACCTATCAGACTTATGAATATCGTACCACCAATGATTGTGTAATATAAGATGTTTGTTATTAAAAAGTCAATTAACAAAGATGCGCATTTCGAGTTCCTCTCTTTGCCATTATACGAGGTTTCTTAATCCTGAAAAAAATAAATTGCCAAAAGAATAAGTTTGATGTAGGCACATGCTTTTTTTTAATTAATATAAAAAAAAAAAGTGGTTGGTAACATTCTAGGACAATCGAAAAAATACGCAGAGCGTGCTGAAAGATTTTCCCTTTGGTCTTGGGCTTTGCGAGGAAAATTTCCATATTAAACAGATTTTATAGATAAAACTTTATACATTCTCCGTGAGACAGTATGCGTAGGTGCTAGTCACAGAGAGAGAGAGAGAGAGAGAGAGAGAGAGAGAGAGAGAGAGAGAGAGAGAGAGAGAGAGAGAGAGAGAGAGAGAGAGAGAGAGAGAGAGAGAGAGAGAGAGAGAGAGAGAGAGAGAGAGAGAGAGAGAGAGAGAGAGAGAGAAAAAGAAAGAGAGAGAGAGAGAGAAAAAGAAAGAGAGAGAGAGAGAGAGAGAGAGAGAGAGAGAGAGAGAGAGAGAGAGAGAGAGAGGAGGAGGAGGAGGAGGATGAGGATCTGGCATGTGAATTGTAGTGATATTCTTTCTGGATGTTTGATAAAGGGGCTTACGGAAAAGAAATGAGTAACAAAAATAAGCACGGTTAAAAATAGTGTAGACAAGGTTAAAAAAAAAGAAAGCAAGTCTAAGATGGTAATGACAGTTGGCATCCCCTAGTGTTTAGCGCTTTCACGCATTCGGTTCCACGTTTTAGATACGGATCTCACGTAGCTTCTGAAAGTGGGAGTGAAAATACTTGAAAAAAAAAAAAAAAAAAAAAAAAAAAAAAAACACCCAAAAAACCTGTGTATCCGCCAGCAATGAATTATCAGTTTTTCTTGTTCCCTTCAGGTCACAATCGATGCACTTTTTAATGGAGGAAACTTGCCCCCATAATTCTTAAAACTGCGATTGATTCATTGATTCATTGATTAGCCAATAATTGATTTTTAAGACTAGCGTATAATGAGGGTGAGTAAAGTTTGAAGGGGAAATCCAAGACGATCGAAACTGTGGGAGAGATAGTGAGAGAGAAACAGAGAGGGAAAGAGAGAGAGAAAGAGAGAGAGAGAGAGAGAGAGAGAGAGAGAGAGAGAGAGAGAGAGAGAGAGAGAGAGAGAGAGAGAGAGAGAGGGAGAGAAGTTGGTGGGGGTAGGGGGAGAGAGAGAGGGCACCCTCGAGTGAAAATTAAAGCTGAACTATAAACACGATTTTATATCTGGGAAAATTGTAGGTTAGAAGTTACACAAGCAATTTTTATTATTCTTGTATTCAAAACGTTTGTTTCCTTAAACATTTTTGACATGAATGTCGCCGCTTGAGATAAAAAAAAAAAAAAAAAAGAAAACCGCTGAACAACTAGGTGACAATAAATGTGGAAGAAAAAAAACCCAACAACCCTGTAAATTCATTTTGTTCATTTCATGATAGAGTTTCATTCAACCATAATTATAGTGAAAAAGGTAGAGATCAACCGTAAAAGAGTAAAAAAGATAGAGATAAATTGAACTAACTTTGCGCATTTCACATAATTGGTATTTTTTCATCGCACTTTTGGAATTCCTAGAAGACGTTGTTTCCAAATCACCGTGGAAAAAAAAAATAAAGAGAGAGAGAGAGAGAGAGAGAGAGAGAGAGAGAGAGAGAGAGAGAGAGAGAGAGAGAGAGATAAAGAGAAAGAGAGAGAGAGAGATAAAGAGAAAGAGAGAGAGAAGGGAAGAGTAAAAAAGGTGGGACGTCACTTTCTCCGCTAACTTTTACGATTCAATCCAAATCTGAATCTTGGCTTATGGGAAAATGTAAAGAGTTCAATAAAGGCACACTGAGAGATAGGAAAGAACCTTTGCTCACCATCTTAACCAAATCAGCAGCACGAATCGCCCACAACCAAAGACTAAATTAATACAAGTGGTAAAAATTTGAGGCTTCCTACAAACCGAATGACTTCATGATATGCCATTAATCACAAAATTAAAAAAAAAACAACAATGTATACGTTGAACATAAGTTAATTAATGAGTTAATGGAAAATATAGCACACTCATATGACAAAGTTAGCTTTCCCACGAAATGCTCTTACGAAAACTAAAAGAAAACGATACATACTACACAGCTTGTTAAGCTACGATTTAACAACAGTTCAAAAATAATATTGATACTCACAAGAAGTAATTAATTCCTAAAACCGTCATAGTTTCCTTATCACAGTCAATCATCCTTCCAGAGGCATTGCTATCAACTTATCATGACTGCTTGGTCCTCGAACTGTCTAATTCACACAGCTGAGAAAATTGCTTTAACACAGAAGTAGAAAATTCCAATACAGAAGTAAAATTTTCTGATCCTTCCCCGTTAGGAAAAAAAAAAAGACTCTTAAAAATAACGAGACAATGACTGAATGATCATTGCGCTGCCAATAGCTTTTCCGACAATTCAGAGTTTTGTTTTTGATTGCACAAAATGACCGGCCCGTCGACATTTATGAAGTCCAATTACCGAGTGTAATGCACAGACCTACAGGGAAGACGAAACGAATGAAGCAATAAAGCAAAAGATCCTTATTGGGCTACCGCTTGGACACGAGCATGCTTAGCTAGAGTTGATTTATCTCGATCCGCCAAGGAGGAGCGAGGTAAAGGGGGATCATTTCAAGGGGTCTCAGAAGGGCGGCATCAAAATTCCCCTCTTAGGGGGATTCGGCGACGCGACCTCCCCGGTAACAGGTGATGAGAAATGGGTCTCCGCTATAAAACCCGAGAGAGTGAGAAGGTTGGTGTAATGAGGCGACCTCTTGATGACTGGAACACTCCCGCTGACTGCCAGTCTCTTTAAGGGTTGTTTACTGCCCGCCATCTCCTCTGATGTGATGGAGATTTAGGGAAATCGATGTCCGTCGGAATACAGAAACATACATTGTGTGGACATCCCACGTCAGAAAAGACTGGGACCCGGAGTAAGTTGTGTCTTAGGTTTGTGTTAGGCAGTGGAGGCCTGGGGCATAAACATGGGCTGGAATGCAGATGACTAAGAGGGACGATATGACAGAGCCTTCCATTAGCTCAGCCAATAGGGAAAACTTAGGTTTTTACATATTTTTTTTTTAACAAATTTGAGATAAATTACGATGAATTTAAGAATTGTTGCCATAAATCAATAGACGCGTAAAATGACATTTAAAAAAATACTTCAGAGATGACATATAGAAGAAAACGCTTGGTTTTGTGTCACTGGCGATGAAATGAAGGGAAGGGCAAAAAGGTGGCCATTAGTTATGGTAACGATGCTTCATTTATGCGTGATATATAGGACGGAAGGATTACTGCTGCTGGATTGTTTGACTCAGAGATGAAAAGAAAAGGACATTGCCATGCAGATGTCCACTGTCAAGGCTAGTCATGGAAGAACCAACAGCACGATCGTCATCTGGTCTGGGTCGTTTCTGTCTTTCCGTGGACCTGTCTTTGCGATCTCGTTGTCTGTCTGTCTGTCTGACTGTCTGTCTGTCTATCTGTCTGTCTGTCTGTCTCACTCTTTTTTTTTCCACCACCCTCTACTTACTCACATAAACTTAAACATGATTTCCTGAAACTTATTTAGATCGCTATGTGACTGACATTGAAATATCTTGTCATTTTTCAAGAAATAAAGTAAATATTTCCTTTAAAATACTTTATGTGCCCATCTCGCCTGAAATACAAAAAAGAGACTTAGGCGACAACAAACGTGTAAGAATTACTGCAACGAGATGTAAGGGAGATTCTCCGGTTAAGACGGGAGATATTTGTGGTGATTTAGTGTCAACACTCGGGGACAATCAGGTGTCATTGTGGGACACGGCGGGGAATCGACCAGGGAGTTGTTTATGGCCCTCGTTATGCATGGAAGTGTCTCCTCGCTCAGTACTCGGTAGTCAGTCCATGCGCGCTGCAGGATTTCTCGATCGCGTAGGTCCTTGCTCCGTGCGGCGTTCATATAGGGGCAGATGAAAAACAAAGAGGTTGATGATGATGATGATGATGATGATGCTGAAGATGATGGTGAAGGATTTTCAAGCGTTTCATAGAGCATATACTCAGGATGAGGATATCAAGGGTTTTTTTTCTGCATACTGAACGAACATCCATCTCGGAGAAAAGGATGGTGAAGAAGGAGAAAAGAAGAAGAAGAAGAAGAAGAAGAAGAAGAAGAAGAACAAGAAGAACAAGAAGAACAAGAACAAGAAGAAGAACAAAAACAAGAAGAACAAGAAGAACAAGAAGAACAAGAACAAGAACAACAAGAAGAAGAACAAGAAGAAGAAGAAGAAGAAGGAGGAGAAGAGGAAGAAGGAGATGAAGAAGAAGAAGAGGAAGAAGAAGGGGGAGAAGAAGAAGAGGAAGAAAAAGAATGAGAAGCAGAAAAATAGGCGTTAGGCGCAATATATAATCATGAAAGGTCAATACATGACATAAACAAATAGCTGAAATTGAAAAAGAATATAAAAAAAGGGTAAAAAAAAGCGGAGAGAGGAGAAAGAAATTTAGCGTCTACATCAAGACAGATGGAGGAAAGTAACATGCATTATCCATAGCACCATCAGAGCTGACATGAACGTGGCAAGGCAGAGGGATGAAGCTTGGAGTGACACAGCTATATTCAGTTGACAAGACAGAGCTTAAGGAATCTTAGTGGATCAGCATATATCACACATAATCCAACGTACGCACAAGCTGACGTGCAGCTGGAGGGGCAAGGAGGAAAAGAAGAAACATACAAACATGAAATAAAATGTCAAAAGCAAGTCAGTGTGGTAGGGAAAAATCAAAAGATGAGAAAATTTAGAAGGCCCGAAAATATGATCACAAAACCAAACTAGCGAAAACGAATTAACAAAGGGAGAAATGGATAAATAGATGGATGGAGAGAGACATAAAGAGAGAGATAGAGCGAGAGAGATAGATAGATAGATAGATAGATAGACCGAGAAAGAGAGAGAGATAGAGAAAAAGAGAGAGAGAGAGAGGGATAGGGAGAGAGAGAGAGAGAGAGAGAGTGTGTGTGTGTGTGTGTGTGTGTGTGTGGAGAGGCACTCTTCAGTGAAACTAAGACCTAATATGGAAGGTAAAAATTCGGCGAACACAGGACCCATTAGAGAGATGTACGTATTTTACCGTTTTGCCGTAACAACGTTGCTGTGGTTAAAGCTTTCACCGTAACAATCGTGACTGTTACGACACAGGCCAAGGATCCCGCATTTGCTTTGAAGCTAATTTAGAATCCCTTTATATAGCAAAGTGACTATTTTTCGTTCCAATAAAAACTAAAATAACTGGGGGATCATAAAGATTCGAAAAAAAATTATACTTTTCCTCTCAGAAAGATTTGTGCCACGTATGAATCTGTATAAAGAAAATCAAATACGATTGGAGAAAATCCAAGAGACAATCCGCTGGAAATGTATCGATTCCAAGAACAGTGAAAAATAATATTTTCTAATTAGCTAAACTTATGCTTGTGTACGATCCACTATAAGAAGCCGAGGATAATCGATACGTATATTAAATAATTAATAGACCTTGCGATTACGAATCGAAAACCAATTAATTAAAAAAGGATAAGAGGATTTCCAATCGACTTTGGCCCCCCGGCGCACATTTGTATTAATTCTGAAAGACACAGGTGACATCACAGGACTAGGACAGACACAGCCGCCGGAAATAGGTTTCCAGCGAGAGTAAGCTAATTACTTGGTGTGGTTTGACGGTATATCGTAAAATTCCAGAGCATTTTTTATCATAATTATCATCATCATCAATGATAAGGTTGGTTATTTTTATTAAAAAACACTTTTGAAAAATGTAATCTCAACACGCCTTGATAGCCTTCCCCACGCAAGAAAGCGAAGAGAGCAGACCCCCCCACCCATACACACACTAAATATATATGCATACATAAGGGCAGTAACTCTTGTTGTCGATCCCGCGATGAAAAGTACAAAATGTCAGTGTTAGAGCAAATATCAAGTGCCTGGCATCAATGGCTGCTGTGCTGACGGGTAACCAAGAATATATCAACTTCTTCTGAAGTCACTTTCTAAAAATAACGTGGGTCATAGAGAGTTAATTTTTCGTATAAATGTTTGCACTTGAAAAAAAAATACCATGACTAAACTGCCTAAACCAAAGCCATTTTATTCAAATTCAATGCTTTTTTCAAGGAACGTGTTTTCCATTTGAGTATCGTCTTCACATTCATAAGATTCCTCGATAAATTTTGGGACATAAATATTAAAAAAAAAAGCGCTTGACGTGAGTTTTGAATACTTTTAGGGACACGACTGTAAGATCACTTGCGACTGACTACTAACAGTTCAAAAGCAGCAGCAAAAATAACAACAGCAGCAGCAGCAGCAGTAGCAGCAACAGAAACCCCAAAGACAACAACAGCCTGAACAGAACCAACAATAATTACGACAAAACATAAGGGTTCATATCTTCCCAATCATGTCTTCTCCTTCATCACGGGAGGTACAGCAGCTCCTCGTGACACAAAGGCCTGATTGAGCCGAGTCGATATCGGACACCGAGCCTAGCCAGGCAATCAGCGCCGCCCGAATTATTTCCTCGGCGTGCGCGTGTCCCTGTTCTCCTCCCGGGCAGCTCCCCCCTGTCGCAGGCCGAGAGGATTTCCTGGTATGTTTTCCTCCTACAGTCCTCAAGTGCCGGGCAAATTAACTTCGCTCTTCAGTAGACTCGTACCTTTTCCGTCCAGTGATTTGAGAACCCAAACACGATTCCGAGCTCCGATTTCTAATGGTATTTTTCACGCTGAGATTAAAACAACGATGATTGTGTTCGTTGAACTGCATCGGCCAAGAATATATATTAAAAAAAAATTTAAAGTCTCTTATTCTATGTCATTAGAATGCAAAGAAATACAGCCAAGAAAAGTACTGTTATGCACAAGACCTAAGGGAATTGAAAAAAAAAAAAAACACTCATTCTGCAAAATAACTTTAAGACCTCCTGTTATGTCAGAATCACGGTTAAATTGCTATGCCGCTGAATTTTATTTCATCATAAGCATCAAACGCCAAACTGCATTTTACTGCTCTCGAGGCTTGAAATTAAAGATTTTTACTCCTGAGCTCGGATATCGAACCCCTGATATCGTCCAAAAGAATCGAATTCTTCAAACGAATCCTCGCCAGCCCGGGCAGCCTACAGAGCTAGAGAGAGAGAGATTGAAATCAATGCCACCGGGGGGAGTGAGCTGGTCGTGGTCGTGTTGTGCGCGGAGGGTCTTATCGAATCGGCTGCGCTGCCGGTGTGCCCTTGGTCCCCCCCTGACAGTCTGATGATAGACATGGCCCAACAATTGTTTCTGGGTTTTATCATCACCAGCCTCTTACAGGAGCCAGCGCTAGCGCTGGGAAGACTGATTGATTGACGGATGGATTGATTTCCTCACCGCAACCCCGCCAGACCACCGTACACGCTTTCTCAGGACTCGCCAAAAAAATAAAAAAAAAAACAATTAAAAAAAGACAAAAAAGAAGGTAAAAAGAGACAGAAAGAAAAAAAGGCGGGCCCCACGAGCTCCGAACCATCTTCCTCAAAAATTGCTGTCAGAAAGGCAAACGCTGCATTATTATATGCAATTTTACACAAGTCATAAAATCTAAGAATTAAATTTTCCACGTTTTCATTTTCCCATTTCTACCCACCTTATTATTGACCCAAACTAGCGCCTGTGAGAGATGACAGTATTTTATAAAACTCTTGACAGTGTCACTCGAAAAGATAGAGCCATCGAGGCAGATTACCATTACTTTAGGGTGTGAGAACAGAAACTAACATCAACGACCAAAACTATCGCTCTCAGTTGTATAGACAGACTAGTGAAGACATTTCTAGTTAATATATGACTGAGAGTGTCACCGAAAGGTCATTGTTTACTTGATTGGCTATTTCAAAGACGCAGTCCACCACGAGCCTTAACCTCACGGCTTTGACGAAATAGAATGTGAATGCGATCGACCCATTAGAACATGGCTGTGCTGCGCACAAAATGCTAATAGTTACACCGTAATTGCCATATTTTTCATTTACATTTTCTTATGCGGTAGTGCTCTAAAAAAGAATAGATCATTTATTTTCTCAGCCTCTCAGCATAGGTTAAAAGTAAAAAAAAAATCCTTCCTGTTTCATCATTTCGCGTCACAATTTCATCAGAAACAGGTTATTTCAAGCTGCACCTAAAAGATCTGTCAACGAAGTTTTGTATAACGCAAACCACAATTTACCCTATCTAATATTAATTTTTCCCCCTTTTTTAAAAACTCCGAAGTAAAAAAGACTGCCCCTAAACCTTTGAAAACATGATAGCTTCCATATCCGCTTTAAAATTTCCATACGGTTTATACAAAAGGTAAATGTGAACCACATTCAAATCTTCAAGATTCTAAAATTTGAATAAATAAATTTTTTACAAAACCTAATCATGAACACTTACACATGTAATGTCACTTTAAGTCATAACATTTCAGGAGTTCTTGTCATAGTCACGAAGACACTCCTAAGCCTAACGAAGTCAATCTTAACGGCTTTAGACTTCATCTCTCCGTGGCCTATTGTAGTCTGAAAGTGATCGTTTTTAAGGTCAATGGTTTTTTTTTAAAGGAAATTGAGAGCCATGCCTTCCGATATGACCCCTGACTCTGTTCCCAGTATGAGCAACTTGAGTGTGATTCTCGGTGTGCGATAAACGATTTATGTCATCCTCTTTTTTTTTTTTTTTTAATTGGAAATGAATGTCTAGACACATTTCAAATCCGTGTCCTGCGAAAACTGCTGGACAAAGCATAGTATTGCAATTCTTTCGAGACGAATAATATTCTGTCATCCATTGTTACGGAAACATCAACTCAAAGTGTTTAGAATTTTAACCTTTATTTCAAAAAAAATATTTTTGTCCACAAGGATTACATGTAACGATGTGGAGGTCATTTCTTTAAGTTTTGCCAGGTTTACATGCTAGAAATTATTAGTGTGACATAACTGCTTGCACAAATCAAAAGGTTTCACAAAGAGGAACTGACATAAAGACTATACTGTGATCAAAATATGGCTAAGGTTTCAAGCTTGTGTTAACTGCTGCCGACATTAAGAGATGACGGGAACTATCTTCTCATCATTATGCATTATTATTGTTTTTATTATTATTATTATTATTATTATTATTATTATTATTATTATTATTATTATTATTATTATTATTATTATTATTATTATTATTATCGTTGTTATTATATTATTATTATTATTATTATTATTATTATTATTATTATTATTATTTGGTGTCAAAGGAGAAGTGTGTCAATATTCTTGCAAAGGGAGACGGGGAAGGACCTGGACGTCAGTTCATCACGGTGTTAAATCTGACATCAAGGAAAAAAAAAACTCACAAGGAAATAATAACTTGATCAAAGCTACCTTAACCATCTGTGCCAGACACAAAAATAAAAGATAAAAACCTACGATGCAAGTTGCTACTTATACGGCCGAATGGTCTGTCTGTTCATGACTCATTGGTCTGGCAATTTTGGCACGCTGACATTTTCACAATCTCCAATACCAATCCGAAATAAATTAATAATGAAATAAAAACTATCGTGCCGTTTATTTACTACCCGATTGGCAGGACAAGGATCTGGTTTTAGAGCAAAGCAATGCGATATCGCCATCTGTGACGCCATAGGATTGGGAGGAGACTTGGGGGAGAGAGAGAGAGAGAGAGAGAGAGAGAGAGAGAGAGAGAGACAGAGACAGAGAGAGAGAGAGAGAGACAGAGAGAGAGAGAGGCAGACAGACAGACAGACAGACAGACAGACAGAGAGAGAGTGATCACTATTATTATTGATTGGTTGTTTGATTGTCAAACTGTTTGCGATAAACACCATTAGATTTTGTTCGTGAAAACAAAAATAACAAAAAAAAAACAACAAAAAAAAACAACCAAAAAACGACGGAACAAAAGAGCCAGTTCAAAGGGAGATAAGAAAAGTGCAGACGATACTAATCCATAGTGTCGACCACCTTACGAACACGGGAGAGCTTATCTTGAAAAATTCCACTCAAGTTACCAAAACTTACAAGTACAGGTGCATTGTAATTTTACAATGCGGTCTGCACACCAGATCCAGAGGCGTCATCAAGTTCTTTAAGATTCCTGCTAAATATTATATCTGAAAAGTCTCTCGAAAGAGAAGAAGAATGTAATGAACTTCAAGACTGGCCTTTTGCAGAAAGGAAAGATTCCATCACGTGCACAAATCGTTATTGGGGGGATATTCTATAGGTCACATACTATTTTAAGAGTATACAGCCACAATCTACTTTGGTTATCTTCAAAACACGCATCTTCTGCATGCAAAGAATTTTCACAGTTAATATTCATATTGATAGCTATTATTATAATTATTACCATCATCATCATCATCATTATTATTATTATTATTATAATTATTATTATTATTATTATTATTATTATTATTATTATTATTATTATTGTTATTATTATTATTATTATTATTATTATTATTATTATTATTATTATTACTATTATTATTGTTCTTGCAGTTGCTATTATCTTTATCATTATCATCATCAGCGCCATCGTCATGATCAACAGTATCAAGATCATAATATCATAATTAACATTTTTAAGACACCCCCCCCCACACACACACACAATAATTATTAATTTATTTTGGCCTTCTGTTAAGTGTGAAACGTCCAGATAAAGAAAAGGTGGAGACGGAAAAAATGCATTATAAATTACATTCTCCGGGTGAAAATGAACAAAAAGCAAAACGCGATTTTTTTTCAAGTCTTTCCGTAGAGAACGTTGGGGGAGTAAATCGGCTCACAGTTTTGATTTGGGTGTATGACTGCATGCACGACTGCAGTGAAAATGCCAAAAACCTTCAGTTATTAACTGCGCTCTATGTCTGTCTATATAGAGAACTGCAAATTAAGTGCAGACTCAGAAGATGGCAGTTGACCCGCTACACCATTCTCTACTATTTAATGAAATGAACACATTCTTAATTTCAGTTAATTAATTAAACCTGTAAGCCGGTAGTAGCTAGCGGTAAGAATTGAGAGGATTTGAAAGCCGATAAGCGGATTAAAAAGGAGCTTGAGTAGCTGTGATCTCGAGAAATAAGTTAACCCAGGTCACACACACCTTGTCGTGTGGGACAGAAGGCTTCACCAAGGCAGAACCTGATGCCTGTCCATGTATTGTTCCATGCGTTATTTGACTGTTTCGTGAAGAAAAAAAAGAACTCGAACTGCTTTCTTCACGAAGAAAATAAAACCTGTTGTGAACTCTTGCGTCGAGGGTGATACATTATGTATGCCAATCGAGGAATCCTCCAGAACAATATTGGAAGCCACTTTGCGCAATTCAGCAGGCCCAATTTCTATCATCAAACAGCATTACGATCTTCGATAGAGACCATCTCCACTACACTCCTAGATGGCGAAAATTGGGGCATAAAATTTTTAGGCTGCAGCAAGTCTTATAGTAATCAGTCTGAAAAATCACCGACAACTTGAAGAAAATAGAAAAAGACTGAGATTGTTTTTTAGGCATAAAATGTTTAGACTGCGGCAAGTCTTATGGTAATCGGTCTGAAAAATCACCGACAACTTGAAGAAAATAGAAAAAGACTGAGATTGTTTTTTAGGCATAAAATGTTTAGACTGCGGCATGTCTTATGGTAATAGGTCTGAAAAATCACCGACAACTTGAAGAAAATAGAAAAAGACTGAGATTGTTTTTTAGGCATAAAATGTTTAGACTGCGGCAAGTCTTATGGTAATCGGTCTGAAAAATCACCGACAACTTGAAGAAAATAGAAAAAGACTGAGATTGTTTTTTAGGCATAAAATGTTTAGACTGCGGCAAGTCTTATGGTAATCGGTCTGAAAAATCACCGACAACTTGAAGAAAATAGAAAAAGACTGAGATTGTTTTTTAGGCATAAAATGTTTAGACTGCGGCAAGTCTTATGGTAATCGGTCTGAAAAATCACCGACAACTTGAAGAAAATAGAAAAAGACTGAGATTGTTTTTTAGGCATAAAATGTTTAGACTGCGGCAAGTCTTATGGTAATCGGTCTGAAAAATCACCGACAACTTGAAGAAAATAGAAAAAGACTGAGATTGTTTTCTAGGCATAAAATGTCTAGACTGCGGCAAGTCTTATGGTAATCGGTCTGAAAAATCACCGACAACTTGAAGAAAATAGAAAAAGACTGAGATTGTTTTCTAGGCATAAAATGTTTAGACTGCGGCAAGTCTTATGGTAATCGGTCTGAAAAATCACCGACAACTTGAAGAAAATAGAAAAAGACTGTGATCATGTATAGGTATAAAATGTTTAGGCTGCGGCAAGCCTTATACTAGTAATCGGTCTGAACAATCACCGACAACTTGAAGAAAATAGAAAAAGACTGAGATTGTTTTCTAGGCATAAAATGTTTAGACTGCGGCAAGTCTTATGGTAATCGGTCTGAAAAATCACCGACAACTTGAAGAAAATAGAAAAAGACTGTGATCATGTATAGGTATAAAATGTTTAGGCTGCGGCAAGTCTTATGGTAATCGGTCTGAAAAATCACCGACAACTTGAAGAAAATAGAAAAAGACTGTGATCATGTATAGGTATAAAATGTTTAGGCTGCGGCAAGTCTTATGGTAATCGGTCTGAAAAATCACCGACAACTTGAAGAAAATAGAAAAAGACTGTGATCATGTATAGGTATAAAATGTTTAGGCTGCGGCAAGCCTTATACTAGTAATCGGTCTGAACAATCACCGACAACTTGAAGAAAATAGAAAAAGACTGATTATTTTTAAATGCTTGGACACTTGCGCGTTCAGTCTTGGCAGGTTGTTCCATTAAATATGAAATCCTTTAAACTCTATCGATTACTTGTTCCACGAATGAGTTCTGTCTAAATTCTTTGTATTTCTGGTTATGAATGTTCAAAGTACAAAACTGTTTTACATAGATGTCTTGGCCACATTTACGCGTTGTGTCAGATTTTAAGGAATCGGATCTTTTTTTTCCTCAACTATGTTGAAACAAAACGTTCTCCCTTCTAATACGACGGTACAGAGTGAAAAAAAAAATAGAGTCTAACTATTAGGATAGCAAAGAATCCAACCCGCGGCCAACTGTTAGCTTAGAGATCT
The DNA here is from genome assembly GCA_033675545.1 of Elysia crispata. Classification (NCBI taxonomy): domain Eukaryota; kingdom Metazoa; phylum Mollusca; class Gastropoda; family Plakobranchidae; genus Elysia; species Elysia crispata. The sequence continues at coordinate 167,704 of JAWDGP010007346.1, forward strand.
GTCAAACACCAAAGACTAGTTTTTCGAGAAGTTCATACTAACAAGTACATTGTTTCAATTGATTGAGCCTCCATTGTGTCTTCCATCCTCTTGTCCTTCTCTTCCTCTACGCTTCACTCTCTCCCTTCCTGGCTGTCATTCTGAGATGAAAAATTCACGATTGCCCAAAAGCTTTTTTACTCATGCTTGAACTGCTTTACAGCTCATGCACGACATTTTTGCATTCGCTTTATCGATAGAACGACAATTATACAGACCGATTAAAAGAAAGAGGGTATAATAATCGGGCGGAAGTAACGCTCAACCTAGCAAAAAACGGACGAACCGACAAATCGATCGATCTCTCTCTCTCTCTCTCTCTCTCTCTCTCTCTCTCTCTCTCTCTCTCTCTCTCTCTCTCTCTCTCTCTCTCCTTTTCTTGTTCTGTCCACATTTCTTGGCAATATTGTATCAGTCAGTTTCCATTCAGCTCGCACATATTATATAAATTTAATTTTTACTCGAATTTCAAAGTAGAAAACAAAAGAAAACAAACAAACAGTATTAATTAAATCCATATCGAAGGCATGACTCCGTGTTTAAGTTATCAAGTTGAAAAAGTTTTGGCACCTCATGAAACGGAAAAGATATCTAGCAAATGCTGATCTGTGCGTGATATTATGTTAAAGAGCCAGAATGGTTATTAGCTTTGTTGCGGCAAACGTAATCATTGAGGTTACGTTCAAAGATGGAACTCCTCTCTCTCTCTCTCTCTCTCTCTCTCTCTCTCTCTCTCTCTCTCTCTCTGTAGTAAAGAGATGGTGAAATAAAAAAAAACAACAAAAAACAAACAAACAAACAGTTCTTATTGTACATTTATCGCTCGGACGCAACTGGGTCCACCTCATCTTTCGAATATTCTCGGACAACCAAGTGGAAGTTCAGAAACAAAGATAAAGAAATGAAATGATGCCACTTTCCATTTCCCCTGCCCTGACATAAGCGCCCGCTCTAGGTTCAAATGAAGACGCCGATAGTGATCAGACACGTATCACGTATGGTTCTTGTGGTTTCAAAAGCGTATCTGTCAACATCTTATGCGCGCAAAAATATAACACCAAGAGCAAACAGCAGGACAGAAAACTAAGAATGCATCGTTTCAAATTAGACGTTAGCTAAAATGAAACATCGTAAAGGCTCTATTCCTTCTATGTGGACCTTTACCAAAAAAAAAAAAAAGTTCAAAGTATCAAGGCTCTTATTGGGAATATATAGAGAAAAGTCTCGCTGTGCTTGACTCCGTAAGAGGCAAGGACCTCCTTCATTTGGGACTGTTAATAGCATTAGAAAGGGTTATCTGAGCGAGCGCGTCAATCTGCTCAGAGTCCAACGAGGCAGCTAAGTGAGTGACGGAAATCAATGGAAGAATCTAAGAGCTTTTCTGGCGGAGACAAAAGATAGACTGTTTTTTTCACTTAGGGACACACAAAAGCTGGGAAAGTCGATAGAATTTACTTATAGAATAATATTATCAGCAAATCGGGGCTTGTCAAAGCCTAGGAAAATCTACGCCTAAGACGTAGAACATACGGTGGAAGCATTTTACAGACTAATTGTAACGACCGTCTTTGGAAATATGACGCTCTTCAAAATAAAATTATTGCAGTAGTCTTACGCAATACCCCGTTAATATCTCTCAGTGTTTGGATGGCTTGCAAAGTTAGACATATCTAGCAGAGGTTATAAAGATATAACTAGATTTGACTTTAAAAAAAAAAGAACAAGAACAAGAAGAATAAAAGATAATATAGTGAACACTTAAATTATACCTCATTGAACCTTTAACAAGATTTTTTTAAAAATGCCGCAACAACAAAGAAAGAAAGATTGACTTAGAACTCTTAAAAAGAATGAAAATTATGAGTCTAGAAAATAGTAAATAATAATAATAAAAAAAGCAACACAGTAAGTTTAGAGCAAAAAACGGGGAATTTTTTTGTTTTGTTTCCTGGAGCTAGACAGAGGGCGAGTTGTTACCTTTGCACTTTCTCCTGCAGGCGCCAGGGCCAGAAATCAATGATATGATCCAGGAGTTTAGCAGCCTGCTCTTCGCAGCGCCCAACACCGAGGCGAGTCGATAGAATCATGGATAGATCCCGCCCCATTCTAGATACGAAACTATGGCGGGCGAAACATTGTAGAGAGGAAGCTGAAACTACGATTAAAGTTGCGCAATACTTTCGTTATCCAATCCCGTGGTTTGGATGGTAAACGTCATTACGGAGCTTTCATGAATAAACCGTTCGAAAAGTTTAAAAAAAAAAAAAAAAAAAAAAATGGGGCCAATGATCTCAATTCCTAAACAAAGTGTCCAATTTTAAACTGACAATGGTGGCGATTTTGTCTGGATCTGGCGTAATAGCAGAACCGTGTACTATATTAGCCAAGGGGACTTGGTCGAGCAAATTAAGGGTACAATAGAAAGATTTCACATAAAACGCCTAGGTGCCGCATAGCTCAGTCGATAGAGCATTGGACGCACAAGAGAGAGAGAGAGAGAGAGAGAGAGAGAGAGAGAGAGAGAGAGAGAGAGAGAGAGAGAGAGAGAGAGAGAGAGAGAGAGAGAGAGATCTCAGGTTAAATCTCCCACTTGGTTATGTGGTAGGAACTGGGTTCGAATCCCAATAGTTCTAGAATTGTGTGCTTCAGAGAACGTCGCTATGTCCGGATAGGAAACTTCTGGGAAGCTTATGAGACGCCCATTCGTTTCAGAAAATCGCTTCCCGTGGGCCATGATGGCTGTTAAATATTACAGTGGAATGTTGCAATCATTGTCTTTTATTCGATTTCGGAAATATATGACTTTTCTCTTGACTATCTATGTTCATTTATCTTTATGAATGCCTCGACAGGAGCTACTGTAGTTGGAATAAAAAGGCGCAAATTATTATTTTTTTTTTAATTCTTTGTTTCTTTGCGACGAAGTTCCGATTTTCCTTAACAATACTAAATCGCGATCGACGGGAAAAAAAAAGAAAGGAGAGAAAAAAACAAAAACCGGCAAGTTTTCTTTCTTTAAATCTCTTTACCCATCATTTCAATGTCATCTTCACTCTTTTACTTGAATTAAAAATTGATTCCTAGATCCTATCCTTTTCAACTAATTATATCGACAATCGATAATCTTTTAAAGTACTCTCTAAAAAAATAAATTATTATTCGCATAATCATTGCGAGGTGAACAACAAAACAAAACAAAACAAAAATGCACAAAAAAAAAAAAAGGACAACCATACACTCCCACTCGTCCAAAGACTAACAGAGACGACTCCCAAGGATCTCCGTCCCTCATAATTCTCCAAACAGGAAGAGGCCGCGGTAGCAATAGCGTCATTACAGGACAAGCGAGGTTTATTGCTCTCTATTCCGACCAGCCCGAGGCGAATGGCACCACAAGGTAGCTTCATCCGGTGGCCGAAGCCAGACCAACTCTGTCAGTATTGGCCAACGCGAGCCGTGGGATGGGTAAAAAGGTGAAAAAAAAAAAAGGAACCAAAAATGTCACGCCCAGAGCAGGCTTCAAATTACAATTTCAAAAATTGGAAGAAGAAAAAAGTGTCCAATCAACTGCGCAGTCGCATCAGCTCATCATTGTGTAATCAATAGACTCCGACGCGCATATTAGTTTACGGTTCGACCGTTCATTAGCCTTTGCCCCCCCATCCCCCTTCCTCTGCCCCTGAAGACCGGAATACTTCGTACATGCATTCCTAAATCAAGCTCCAAACTCAATCAGAGTAGGCGTGAGTTTCGAACCAGAGGTAAATGGTCTCTTTGGATTTCAGGGCGAGCGATCTACCCTACGGTGATTGCCGCTCGTCAAATTTCTCTGAAACAAGCAATAATATTAGCCTTTGCCTCAGGTGTTCAATCATCTCTCTAAAGGGTTTAAAACGCAGTGGCTGCTCAACAGGCTGGTCTTGCCCGACCTCCAGAGAGCCGTGTGGAGTCGTGCAGGATACACTGGGCGGTTAGATGTGACAGGGCAGCGTAAGTTCGATGACTTCAATGGCTATGACATACAAAACATATCGCATCAATTCGGAGCAAGCGTCACCACACTTTGTTATTGAACTTCTTGAATAACACTTCGACATAGTCATTGTTTACTATTTTGGGCTTTCGTGATTTCTAGGCAATTAGCCTTTTAAGAGCATAAATTATTGTGGAAACGAGACTGCTTAATTTCAGTCCCAGAAGAAACAGCTAAGTGCGCAACCTCTTTATATCACCAAGACTTTTAAGCTGCCGCCTAGCACTGGTATATAAGACTATATACACCTTATCAGACCTCATTACAAGATAGCCCTTGGCAGGATTTGAGCATAAGGCCTTCTTATTGTCAGGCGAACGCCCTACCGATTTATCAACCTGTTTTAATACAAAGAACCACCCGTCCTCATTGTGGTATCCCTCCTACACAGCATGACACTTCGTGCATTCAACGGGGTACATCAGACACCAAGATGTACACGACCAAATTCGTTATTTCATAACAGCGAAATATCGCGGGTCATTTTGCATAATAGCACTATGAAAAAAAAGCAACAAATAAAACGAACAACAACCCAAAAAAAAAAAAGAAAGAAAAAAAACCAGCAACAACTAAGGAAAAAAACGTAAACAAAAAACAAAACAAAAACACGCAGAGTGATTATATTACTGAACTGACCAAAAAATCTCCCCCAAAATAAAAATCAAAATATATTATTATTAAGCAAAAGCGATAGCATTGAAGAAAACAAGCCTCTTCAAATGACGAACTTGCACTGGTGTATCTAACATGACGCATTCACACATAGACTTTCCTGCACCCCACACAAACTCGCACCGTACATGCTAGAGTAAAGTAAAAAAGGTTAAAACGGTAATAGCACCATCCAAACATTTATAACGGTATAGCACCATCCAAACATTTATGGTGGATGGGCTCGAATCCGCTACGAAAAGCCCGTGGTGATGCAAGTCGAAACTTTCTTCACGTCTCAAGGTGAGCACTTTACTACTTGACTACAGTCATATAAGCTTTTACATAGACAAAAAAAGGAAAACGGGGAAAAGGTGTGGGAGGGGGAGGCTGAAGAAAATCTCTTGAGTAAATAGTTATATAATTTCTCTTTAAAGTTTCCTATACATTTTCCAAAGGCATATGAGGCAAAATCCCTACGGTAGAATCGATTTCCACCTACGCCCGACCATACAGTCTTGAAAAACGCAACCACAGTAATAATCGCGGTTGTATCACCTCCGTGTACTCCTCAGGTTTGTTGGGCGTGTAAGATCCATATCGCACGCTCGCTCTCAAATCTGCCATCCAAAACTATCTTAATGATTCTGTCGAAGAAGAGTTGTCATGACAACCTCGAACAAGAAGACACAGTATCCGGTTCCTCAACGATTTATTTGGTTCCCGCTTACACCGACAGGCACAAGAGACAAAAGCGTCCACGAGGGCTTGGTTAAATATTAACGATCTCGAATCTCCAAGGGCTAACAGAAAGGCACTAAGGAACGGAGCAAGAAATGCACAGCAAACCTTTCACCCGAGGAAATAAAAACACAAGAGATGAGAAACAAATCTGATTCAATGCATCATGAAAACGTAAGAGAAAACAGAACTTTTCCTAATGGTAAGTGCACAAAGAACTTGCGCCACTCATTCTTCTTTGAAATGCATGCGGATGCACGGGGCAAATTTAGATACAATTATTTTTATATAACCCCTCTAGGCGAACTGAATCAATTTCAAGACTTGAGGAAGAAAAAAAGTATAATTCATGATAATCATTTTCTTTATTGAAAGGGGAAAAGATCTATCAGTTATCTTTGTCGATTCTTTGTTACCGGTTCTTATCATTTCATGATATATATATATATATATATATATATATATATATATTTACTACTTATTAAACTTAAATGCATATTTAGTAAAGAATAGTTCAAATGTTGACTCAGAATTTCACAACCGCCCTAACTTTCATTTTCGCTTCAGGGCAAGCCCCCCCCGCTTGTGTAATTATAACTTTCACTACTCACTGCTACACTCTTTTACCTGTTGCTACTGTCTTATTTTTGCCCAGCTCAGCCTTGTGATTAGTCTTAGCTAGTCATTAATGTGTAAAAAGCCAAAAAAAAAAAAAGGAAAGGTCCATAAATCGGTGTATGATACGTGTATAGATATCACAGAAACTTAGAATCTAATACCAACGTCTTGCTTTACTATCAGATGTCGCATTGAATCAGTTTCAACAACTCTGACCGACACATAAAGAGAGGGAAAAATAGATCAAAGTAGCTGAACATTACTACAGAGAAGTCGCGACGAATAGTTATTTAAAGCTAAGGGCAAAGGGGAAAAAATGGAAAAATGGAAAAGACTATAATACATAGATAGATAGATAGATAGATAGATAGATAGATAGAGAGAGAGAGAGAGAGAGAGAGAGAGAGAGAGAGAGAGAGAGAGAGAGAGAGAGAGAGAGAGAGAGAGAGAGAGAGAGAGAGAGAGAGAGAGAGAGAGAGAGGTTAAAAGAGACGAAGAGAGATTAAAAATGGACGAGGATTGTGTTAAACCCTTCTTATTCATCATTTATTATTTATTTAAATATCTCTCGTTTTCCATCACAGGTGGTGATGAGGCACAAAAGGCAAAAAGAACAAGACAAAAACAAAAACGAAAAATAACAATAAAGATTAGGGCAGCTTAGTTTTCACCTTTGGAAAGTGTGTGTGTGTTGGGGAGGGGGGTTAAATAAACATACCTGTAAAAGGTCGATAAAGCTGGAATTTATCATTTTCACTATGCCTAAAGCAAGAATTATTTAATTTAAATAAAAAAAAAGGAAGTGAATATAAAGACGAGAAGATTTTTCGAAATATTATAAAAAAAAAAAAAAATTCTTTTCTCTATTTCATAATTCTTTTTACTGAATATTATCAAATAAAAACAAATAAAAAGAAAAACAAAACAAATAAAAAGAAAAACAAAACAAAATCGCTTGCTACACCGCTTGCTGCCAGACATCAATAATTTTTCTTCAAGAGTTAAAAAAAAATAATAAATCTTTTTTTTTAAAGTGAGAATCCGTGCCCTGCCATGATCATGTCTTATCTCGCAGATGCGCGTGCACACACACAAGGATCGAAGGCAGACGGACAGTTTTACCACAGCTATAATCGAAGACAGGAGAGCGTGCCCAGGGAAAAAGAAACATTAATATCAAGTATCGGTATTTCAAATAGCGCCCATATCTTGCGCTAAGGCTTGAGGCATGGCATTCGATACTGCCCTCAAATAAAGGATGGTATTCGAGCTAGTTCTTTGAAGTTGGGATTTATATAATATTTTTTGAATGCATCGATGCACACTGCGATAAATTGAGATAAATATCTTTGAAACTGTTCTGTCCAATTAGTGAATCTCGGTTTTAGATCTTTCCTGAAAAGAAGCAATGGTAAAGAATCACATATCGCTTACGTGTAGGATCATTCTGAAACCACGCATCCGTCAACAATTCTTTTTTTTTTTCTCTGACCAATTGCGCGTCCTCTAACAAGACTCCCGAAGATTCTTGGGAAAAAGGCGAAAAACAATTTCCAGTTTCAACAACTAAAAAATAAAAATAAAAATCTTTTGTGTTCTAGCCTGACTACATGAGGTAAGCGAGATTTTAATATCGACATCTCAAAACATCCAATGGTGTTTCTTTAGAACTTGGTTTAAATTCTTTAAAATCAAATTATATTATATTAGAGTGAAAAGTATGGTCTACATAAAATTAATCCTATTAACAAACAAAAAAAAGGGCAAAGGGAAGGTGAGAGGGGGATGACGCAGAGAGCAAAAAACAAGAACATTTGAATAAAAATATAAAGATTAAACATAAGCAGAGCCGAGTTTTTTTTTTTTTGTTTTTTTTTTTACAAAACTTTCAAAAAAACAAAACAAAACAAACAAACACCCAACAATTTCACCACATCCGAAAGATGAAAATCGCAAATCAAAAAAGATTTAAGAATACGAGGTCCGTTTCATAAATAAGTTTCCCACCTCCATAAATCAACAACCAAAAGGCATAAGATGATGAAATTTGACACAGATTGCCTTTAATATCTGACCTTTTCAACGTAACATCCACCATTGTTGGCGCATTTCTCTATCCGTTGTAACCAGTCTTTAAATGCTGTGACGTAAGAACATTTGTCCAGGTTCTTTATTGCTACTTTCGTAGCCTGAATAATGTCCTGTTCTGTTTCAAATCCTGTGGCCGCGAAGATGTTCTTTCATTTTAGGGAATAGGTGAAAATCACAGGGAGCAAGGTCAGGTGAATAGCGAGGATGCTCCAGCAGTTCCCACTTGTAGCCAGCCAAAACGTCTGTCACTGCCCGGGCCGTATGGACTGGCGCATTGTCGTGGTGAAACAAGATGCCTGACTCCAACAGCCCGGGTCGTTTCTTTCGAATGGCAGGTCTGAGTTTGTCTTGCAGCACCTTCTTGTAGTACTGTGCATTGATTGTGGTGCCTATAGGTACAGGCCAGCGCAGAATCACACCATTCATGTCAAAAAAGATCATGTGCATGACCTTGAGAGCCCCTTGTTTGCGTCGAACTTTCTCTGGACGAGGCTCATCAAAGTCTCTCCATTCGGCTGACTGCCGCTTTGTTTCAGGATCCCAGGAATACACCCAAGTCTCATCACCGGTAATTATCCGACCCAAAAAGTCATTTTGCTCAGTTTGAAATCTCCGCAAAAAGTTTCTGGAAAAATTGACCCTTGACTCCTTCTGCTCATCTGTCAGCAAATGTGGAACTCATTTTGAAAACTTCTTCTTCTTATTCAGTTTGTTGGTTAGAACTCTAAACACGGACGTTCTAGACATCGATGTTTCCGTAGAAATCTCCTCACAAGTTTTTCGTCTGTCATCACTCAATGAAACGAGAACTTTAGAAATGTTTGCAACCCCGCATGCTGTCACAGGTCGGCCAGGACGAGGTTCATCTTCCATGTCATCTCGTCCCTCTGAAACAGTTTTTACCCACTTTCTTGCCGTCTGAATAGAAGGAGCATTTTCTCTTAAAACAGTCACTAGATCTTTGTGAATGCATGATGCATCTTTTCCCAAAATAACAGAAAATTTGATGATGACACGGATGTCATATCTTGAAAAATTTTGGTGTGCCGGTGAGCTTTCTATTATGCCGGCCATTTTGCTCCAACGGACTTCAGAAAAGTAAATGTTATTTTGTATCCGTTCAACATAGAGCCACAAAATTTCATTGCGAATTCAAACAAGGTTTGATCCTTCAGTGTGCCAAATTTCATGTACATAGCTTAGACGGTTTTGATTTTATAGAGTAGGGAAACTTATTTATGAAACGGACCTCGTACCATAACCTCGTTGAAGATAAAAAAAAAAAAAAAGACTCAATCTCAGGTTCACGTGCTTATACCTCAACCGAACAGTGTAACTTAGCGGCAACGGTGAGCGCTAAGCGCATTTAAATTCTACTCATTCCAGCAGGGCAGAGGGAACCTCTAAAGTCTAAGTAAACAAACCTACTCCCCCCCCCTCTCTCTCTCTCTCTCTCTCTCTCTCTCTCTCTCTCTGTCTAGTCTCTCCTTTTCGAATCCTGGTGAAATTTACAGCCTCGATCTAGATCTAGATCTTAAAAGATGAAAAAAAAAGGGCACCATTTTAATTCCTCTTCGACTCGACCCTTTCTCAGGCCACAAAATGGTTGCAGAAACCCCGCGGGTTGGCAGTGAAATCAATTGTCCCTAAAGTGTCCGCTGCACTAATTGCAACATACAGCTGGGGCGGAGGTAAAGAACGGGGTGTGTGTATCCAAGACGGTAGACAGAAGAGCCATCTTGCGGACAGAATGGCGAGACAAAGAAAAGACTGATCTAGATTCTGGTCTTTGTGGAAAGGTAAACGTCGAGAACGTATTAATCCTTGTCATGCACTCGCGGGCAAAGATGATTGACCTTTAACATCAATCAATATTTAGAGGGCTGCGAGCGAAACGTATAATGCTTTCGGTAGCGGAAGATTTCCAAGTAATGGGTACGATCTTTCACTACGGCGCGTACTGTCTCGTGTGGATAAAGGTCCGAACCACTGAAAAGGGTACGTGTGTGTGTGTGTGGGGGGGGAGGAGGGTGCCAATGGGTGTGTGTGTGTAAAGGGGGGGGGGGGGGGGGGTTGCCGAAAAAAAAAGGTAAAATTCTTCAAGAGTTGTCACCTCGAATGTAAAATAATACAAAAAAAAAAAACAAAAAAAAAAACAAAAACTCTCCATTATCTGATGCTAACAACAGAAAAGCAATGCGGGATCATGACCGTCAACATAGATTTTCGACCTCTCGTCGCCCATAAAACATAGATGCGAGATCGAAAGGTGCGTGGTTCGGGTGGTCACACCTTCCCGGGCAATTTAAATAAACAAAAATACAAATTAAAAAAAAGAATCAGAAAAAAACGGACCCTCTGCCCATGGCAGATCTGCTGGATTTATAGATTTACAGTCATGTAAAGGCAAATGACACGTAAATAGTGTGTGGGCGATACGATATTCACGTTACAAAAAAAAAAAAGAAAGAGAAGTAGTCATACAGTGCCATACCTTATCTGAACTCAACCATGCAAAAATTTAATTAAAAAAAAGACATGTAAAATTTTAGATCTAGTGTTCAGCGATTGAAACAATGTAATTCAATAAACTAGGTCTAAATGAGACATAAAAAAAAAAAAAATTGAAATTCGTACAATATGTTTTGTGAAAATACAAGCGAGAAGATAAAGAGAGCTAGATAATGTGGAGATTAAGAATAACAATTAATTACAGTGATTAATGGCTGGAGGTTATCAATAGAGGTTGATAATGTGGAGATTAAGAATAAGAATTAATTACAGTGATTAAAGGCCGGAGGTTATCAATAGAGGTAGATAATCTTACACTGTGCTTTCCTCTGCTCGAAACACAAGACATCGCATGAAGAGACATTTCAGGTAAGCTCGTTCACCCCTATAGATAGAAATAAATAAAGAGAGAGAGAGAGAGAGAGAGAGAGAGAGAGAGAGAGAGAGAGAGAGAGAGAGAAAGAGAGAGAGGTGAGTAGATAAGTAGGTAAGCTAATAAATCGTTGAAGAGTTGAACTGTAGTGAAAAAAAGACACACTGGTAGGAAAAACAAGGAAACACAATATCAAGTAATATGCTAGACGCCATTCTATTTTCACGATAACGAATTTTAAATTCCAATTTCCAACCTTTAATTTTTCCAACTTATCCCTGCACTTAAAAAATATTAAGAAAAAAAGAAAGAAAAGGGAAAAAAAAACAAACAACCAACCTATCCGTCATCATAAACTTTTAACGAACCAGAGGACGCCTTTGTTTTTTGTTTTTTTGTTCTACATGAAAGATGACACTATGTGTTCATCAGTTCTTTATTCAAATCAACCCACGAGAAGTCGTTTCCATGCCAACCGTGGCGGGAGAGAAATGTAGTGCCGTATGAAGGATTTATTCCAAGTCATTACTGGACGAAATACAAAGAGATTCGAGGCGCACATATTAAATATTAACTTGCAACGGGACCGGCAGGAAATGCGATACCCACGGGCGGAAATATATATCTCCTTGCGGCGCACGACAAAAAAGGCTCTTTAATTGAACTTTTTCTCACTCTTTTACTATTTCCGTCTTTTGTTTCGATATTGAAACTTTCTCATACCTCATATACAATTACCTGGTCTGAAAAAAAAATTTAAATTTAAATTAAAAAAAAAAAAAATTCGTATAAAATTCCAGATAGGATAATCTAACCGCAACATTCAAACACAGCTTGAGAAGCAGTTCCGAGTTCAAAAATATTTTATTATCAGAATTTTTTTTTCTTCTTCGCGGTCAGTCAGGGGAAGCTTTTCGGCTGGAGAGGACCAAATATCGACACCTTCAACTTTATCTCACGACTATAACGCTCGCAGCATTATGCTAAGGTATCTAGGAACCAATATCAACACCTTCAACTTTATCTCTCGGCTATAACGCTCGCAGCATTATGCTAAGGTATCTAGGAACCAATATCAACACCTTCAACTTTATCTCACGACTATAACGCTCGCAGCATTATGCTAAGGTATCTAGGAACCAATATCAACACCTTCAACTTTATCTCTCGGCTATAACGCTCGCAGCATTATGCTAAGGTATCTAGGAACCAATATCAACACCTTCAACTTTATCTCTCGGCTATAACGCTCGCAGCATTATGCTAAGGTATCTAGGAACCAATATCAACACCTTCAACTTTATCTCACGACTATAACGCTCGCAGCATTATGCTAAGGTATCTAGGAACCAATATCAACACCTTCAACTTTATCTCTCGGCTATAACGCTCGCAGCATTATGCTAAGGTATCTAGGAACCAATATCAACACCTTCAACTTTATCTCACGACTATAACGCTCGCAGCATTATGCTAAGGTATCTAGGAACCAATATCAACACCTTCAACTTTATCTCTCGGCTATAACGCTCGCAGCATTATGCTAAGGTATCTAGGAACCAATATCAACACCTTCAACTTTATCTCTCGGCTATAACGCTCGCAGCATTATGCTAAGGTATCTAGGAACCAATATCAACACCTTCAACTTTATCTCACGACTATAACGCTCGCAGCATTATGCTAAGGTATCTAGGAACCAATATCAACACCTTCAACTTTATCTCTCGGCTATAACGCTCGCAGCATTATGCTAAGGTATCTAGGAACCAATATCAACACCTTCAACTTTATCTCACGACTATAACGCTCGCAGCATTATGCTAAGGTATCTTTGGAGCAATGAGACTTTCAAATCAATTTTCTAGATGGGAATAAAAAAAAACCAACAAAAAACAAGATACCGAGGAGAAAAACATTCATTAGACCCGTCTCCTCGTCAATTCTAAAAGTCCTTTTTTACGCTAAATTGCAAGAGTATAGAATAATATTGTTTTAGAAAGATTATGTTACAGATTGCACGAGATAAAGAAATAAAAGCTTTTCGCATTTAATTTTTTGAGAAGGAAAAAGAATGGAGAGAGACAAGATTCTAAAATTTCTATATTTTTCTTCGATGGTTTTCTTTACATGTCTAGATTACTCCGAGGATATTTTCAAATTTCAATTTTCGGGCTATCTAGACTGATTAGCAGCTAGAGACGTCAAGCGAGAAGTATATTTAAAAATTAGGTAAATCAAAGGAAAAAAAAAACCTCCAATGACTAAATAAAAAAAAAACAAAAAAAACCCCTCATCTCCCTAATATTTGTGAAAAGGAAGAGTCAAAAGCTTAAGATCAAAATACGGGAATGAAATTTCGAGAGAGAAGTATAGACAACCTATGGCATGGGAAACCGACGACTCCTGAAATGTTGGTTAGCCTTAAACAAGACAAGACAAGAGTTGTGTGATCTTCGAGCAGTTCTGGTCGGAAATTACCCCGCTGCGAGACCAATTCGACACCCTTCAAAAGATGACACCGCAATATATAAATATATTATTTCGATTACTGGAAGATCTATGATTATACTTAAAAGAAACATAAGGCCAAGACGGCTGTTTCGTTTTTTTACACGATAGTCAGGTCTGTTATCAAACCTATGCCAGTTAGAATCACAATCAGGCGTAAAAGAGAGTGCCATCAAATTTCACAGAAAAGCCAACATTTACGTATTTGCTTCTAAAAAAAGATCTTTTTAAAAAAGATGGATGTCGTAAAGGAGGAGGGAAAAGATGGATGTCGTAAAGGAGGAGGGACTCTTATTTTAATGGCAACAATTTTTTTTTATTTATACCATTATGCGTTTTCCAAAACAAGGCGTATTTTGTAAGGATGGAAGTTAGTATTTGAGACATTTTCATAATGCTTCCAACAGAGCCGATGGAAAATGAATACTAGTTTTAAGCTGTAAGACCCCACCTCTCTAAATTTGGCTTTATAAATGTCTTCATGACAATGACCAAAGTCGAGACACCAAATTCGATCAGACTATGGCTGGACCAAAGCATTTCGATCCCTCCATCGACTAGCCAGAATCTAAAACAACAGACATCCTACTCCTAGTAGCTACACGCCACAATGGAAAGTCACGGTGCAGAATTCCTATAATTTTCTTACGCACATAAGTATTAATAACTACGCATAACACATTAATTTTCCCTCGTGTCCGCCGGAGGCTGCTGTTGCTGTCGACGAGTATCGTTGTCGGAACGTACTGCCTGTGATCCGCTTATAATTGAAACATGAGAGTATCACTAGACTTGGCGGCCGTGCGTGCAAGCACCTCGGTATTTCTGTAGGGCTCGGGTTCGATCTTCACGCTGCTCTATGGAAGACTTGCTCTAGTCATAGAGACAAAGAGAATATATAATTATATTTAATCTGCTTTATCTCTACAGTGTCACAAAAAATCGTGGTCGCGATACAACTTAAAGTGTTTGTGTCTTTCAATTAATGATCAAAGCGTGTATTACCACTAACTCTGTCTGCTCCCACACTATTACCGCTACAAGCATTACCTTGGCGCCCTCCAAAGCCTTTCAAAAAAAAAAAAAAAAAGAAAAGTTCTGAAAATGGCTTATCATTGGGTGGAAATTGTCTTTTCACATCGCTGTTTCGAAACATTAACCACAAATCTGTTTTGTATTGAAAGATCGAAATATTCCCTATAATCACAAAACCACCTATTTTAATTTCTTCCCTTCTTTTTCACTGATAATCCTCCTTCGCAGTACTCTCCATAATTAAATAGATGGATCTTGCTTCACATAGATGACTCTTGCTTCACATTCCATAAAGAAGCAAATCCTTAAAATACGAAGTTGTGATAACTCTCACTTTTGTCTGTGCGCATTATGGCCCTTTCATGACGGATTCTTTTTTTTTCACCACTTAAGTTTTTGTATTGACAAGTCGCTATGTCACATCTGGCGTTACTTACCCCCACCCCTCACCCCCCCCTCCGCTCCACTTGATTGTCTTCACTATTCCCATTTCTCCTGAGTCAGTTTCAATTAGGAACTTTGTTCTCACACTGGCCCGCGACTATGATTTCCGGCGCTATCTTTACCCTCAATTTTTTTCTTCTCCTTTTCATTTCCCTTCTCGTTGTCTTTATTCAATTTCAGTATTTTCTCAGTTCTTGTTGCTAGAAGTATCGAATCATCGGTCTGACCACATCAAGTCTCAGGAGCGGACTGAGAGTGAGACGATACTTCGTGCGCTGAGTCCACCATTTCGAGGCTCGTTTTTTCCTGATCCTTCGCGGAAAAAGAAACAAAGCAAAAAACATTTCCGAGAAGAACCGAAAAAACAAAAGTTAAACGATATCGGCATTAATGGAATCAGGTCAAATCAACGGACAAATCTTAAGGCGAAAAAAAAGTTTGGCCTGTGCATTTGCACACACCCCCTCTCTCTCTCTCTCTCCCCCCCCCCCCAAAAAAAAAAACAAAAAAAAACAAAAAAAAAAAACAACAAGCAACCAAACAAAAAACCCATAAATTAACTTAGAGCTTTCTAATGATCAGACGCTTATCAATTAACCAAAAGCTGGTACAACTCTGTGCAGTGACTCTTGTGAGTCCGATTAAAAAAATAATAATAAAAGAAGCAGCGATTTCAAAAAAAAAATATCATAGAATGAGTGGAGGGGGGGAGGGGGGGGGTGCTAATATGTAACTTAAACTTACAAAAATCTAGTTTCAGACTGTTTTAGGGTTGGAATCAATACAATACTTTAGACACTAAATCAGATCTTGTTTAAGTTGAAACGCATGTTGAGTTCTTTCCCAAGCACTTGAATCAAAACAAATTTAACTGGACTTTGAAAAAAAAATGAAAAAGTGTATTTCAAACGGATATGAATTATAATAAAAAGACACGCAGACAATGTGCGTCCATCAAAACAAAAGGAAGGAAAGAAAGAAAGAGCGAGAGAGAGAGAGAGAGAGAGAGAGAGAGAGAGAGAGAGAGAGAGAGAGAGAGAGAGAGAGAGAGAGAGAGAGAGAGAGAGAGAGAGAGGGAGAGATGGCTCTCCATCATCCCTAGTGCTGTATTAATCAGCTATCTAAATGCGAGGCTCATAAAAATTTTCTGCACAGACTCAAAAGCACCGAAACAGGAGGGAACCGGAAACTCGGTTTCTCAGAAGTGAAATATCCGAGTCTCAAGAACGACAAAAGACTCGGATCTCATAGCTCTAAAAGCTCACCTGCAAGACAATGGCACTCATTAACAACGGCTAAAGGCGCGTTTTGTTCATAGTTCATTTCTTTATCTTCTTGGTTTTTTTTTTTAACTTCATCAAGGAGAAAAGAAGCCTGTGATGAGGTGTGGAAAATTGGACGGAAATACGCGGAAAGGAAAACAAGCAGAGGTTGAAGCTCTGGCTAACAGCGAAGGGTCAATGTGAGCCGCAGAAAACCATGACAGATGTCGTTCTTGCTCGTCGTCAGCATTGCTGGGCATAAGAGGCTGAAGATGTGGCTTACGGTGGAGTGTCGCAATCGAGGGGACAAACGGAGGGTCAATGTGAGCCGCAGTTAAAAACCATGACACATGTCGTTCTTGCTCGTCGTCAGCATTGCTGGGCATAAGAGGCTGAAGATGTGACTTACAGCGGAGTGTCGCAATCGAGGAGACAAACGGAGGGTCAATGTGAGCCGCAGTTAAAAACCATGACAGATATTGTTCTTGCTCGTCGTCAGCATTGCTGGGTATGTCATGTCAGAAAGTGGTTGGGAGAAAACTATAACGGGCAAATTACATAATAATAATGGTCCAGACATGCTTCAACGGGAAGGTATTGATTGAATGATGAAAAGAAAATTTCATAACCTTTCAAGTTTGTCGAGCCATAGGTAAAATGAATGATAGATGGCATTTAGAAAATCTCGTACACATATTCATAAATACGTTATTTCCGACGCATTCGTTCCTGTAAAATGAAAAAAATAAATAAAACTATAAACAGAAAAAGTAACGTCTAATTTGATCAAATCGGTTGAAACTTAAGAAACAGAAACAATCACAAGTACAAAAAAATTATCAAGATAATTATGATTTTTCTCTCATTATAAATGGATTAAATCTATATTTAACGGCCAAAGACACATTTTCATTGAAGGTAAAAACATTCGACAGAAATATAATTATATCTTCTTCCCCTCCTCCTTTTCTGTCTGTCTGTCTGT